>JAXGGA010009914.1:0-49251 GCA_038373865.1 Uloborus plumipes | reverse complement strand
ATCTCACGATTATCAGTAGTTTTGGAGCAAAAAACAACAGAGCATCTTCATCATAAGTTTTAAATCTTAACACAATGACATAAGATCGTTTTTTGTAGCGCTTGATTTGTGGAAGAATTGCATAGCCATCACCTCGAAAACTGTAGGAATTAAAATCAGCCTGCTCAGCCGCACTATAAAAATGAGAAAAATATTAGTTATATGAAGATCAAAATTATTACCATTAATTTTTAATTGTTCAATCAATGCATTAAAAGAAACCCTTTACTATCAATTTTTAAAATATGCCAATGTAATGCTTAAATATTTACATTCCCATTTAATTTCAAGTGTGTTATTTATATTTTTTAAATTTATGTGTGTGTTTTAAGTTAAAATAATAATCATTGCAGCTTTTTTTTTTTTTTTCAAAGTAGTTGTTTCCCTCAACATTTCACTGAAAAGCTTTAAACACTTCATTAAACTCCACCTTGATACCTTATATTGTGAACCAGTCCAGTGAATCAAGTCACAAGAATCCAAACTAAAATATGTGTGTGTGAACGAACATTTTATTTGACAATGAAGTATTTGATAACTTATATTAAGCATTCTACACAACAGTAAACAATTTGAAAAGAGGAAATCATAAACTACATGGTGAAATAGGAATTAACAAATGCAAGTTGGGCCATTTAAATGAATAGAATTGCAGTTACCAAGCAGATGCAGTTTGTACAGATTATTTTTTAAATGGCTGAGTTAGCTATATGAGAATTTTATCAGGATGCTGAATGTTGTCTATAACAGTTTGTCTGTGGTTAATATTTCTTGAGAAATAAATGTACCTCTACATAAAGGATGCCATATAAAAATTTACGAAGTTCAAAGATATGTAATGATTCGCCTCCATGAAAAAGTTTTTTCTTTAATCGGACAATAACAAATGCATATGGAATATAATGGCCTACCAGCAATGTGAGGGGTCAGAATGAGGCAAAAATCTGAGTTTGTACTGAAGAGAATTCAGAACCATTTGCATTTAAAAACAGCTTTCAACTTAAAAATTCTTCAATATATATTTTTAAAACACTGATATCACAAAAAAAGAATGCATAACACAGACCTCTATTGCTCTATTTTCAAAAAATATCTAGTTAGCAATATTGCAAAATATGAAGGGAGTTTAAGCACTCAAAAACTGAATGCTTACCCTTCTTTACAACCATCGCATCCTTGATTAGTAACAAAATTCCAAAGTCCAACTTTCTTCCCATCTAGAATAACTTCATAAAGGCATCCAGCAAAATTTCTTGCTTTCAGCTCTCTCGGTACCTAGCCAAAGTTAGAAAACAGTTATAATTCACATTATTGCATGAAATTTTATAGAGGTGCAAAGATTGTCAACCAACCCTATAGCCTTTTGGAGTTCCTCCGATATAAAAGAATGAATTAGAATCTAAATCCATTTTTGAATATCCAGGAGGTGATGATGCAGTCACTTCTTTTCGATCCTTTTCATGTCCTAATGGTGTTGGTTTTACACTTAAAGTGGCAACATTTCCATACCTTAAGAAGTAAATAACATTAATGGTAAAAAATATGCAAAAAACTAACATTATTTTGCTTTATTTTCAAGATTTGAGTAGTAGTATAGTACGTAATATATACTAAAAAAAAAACAATTTCACAACAGAAAAAGGTATCACTTTTTTTTCCTGATATAGAAACATTTTTGTTAGTTGATCTTTGCTATTGCAATAAAAATTCTTAGGATCAAAATTAATTGCAATGAACTTGCATGTTGATATAAGCCATTAAAATCCTTAACTGTATGGAAACTCTAGACATAAACAGAATTAAATTTGAGTACAAGTTTTACTAAATAAACATTCACATGTAAAATTGAAAATATCAAAATTGACTGCAATGCAATTGATTTTAATAAAAATATAAATATGTACTGGATATCGGTGAACTTCAGAGAAAAATAAAAACTGTACATGATAAAATATTAAAACAATAATAATAATAAAAATAAATAAATAATTGGAAAAAAATGGTAGTCAAGTCCCTTACTTTATGTAAATTATTAATTTATAAAGAAGTAACTCATTTAACATTTAAAGAATAACAAGAGTGCAAAACGTCTGAAAATGTGGGTAAAACTCGGCACAGAGAAAAAAAAACCAAAATTTTTACAAGCATCGAACACAATTGAGAATAGATTGAGATAATTTATTCGCAAAAGAAACAGCATTTAAAATATTCAGCGATGAAAACACATATATCTATATACCTGTTAACTTCAATCTTGTACCATCGTTCATCTCGCAAAAGTTGTTCATCATTTGTTTCAATAGTTAATCCATGTTGCAGCACTTGAGTACCTCCACCAGCATTCCATAAAAATCTTATCTTTCTCTCTACCATCTCCACAATCATGAAATCTTTCTGATGGAGAAAAATAAATATTTTGATATTTTACTATAAAGAGTTATTTGTCATTAATGTCATATAATTATGTTTTTTTGAAGAACTTTGCTTCATTTTTATCAATGCTTTAAAAGACACAATACATAGAAAACTACAAATAGAGAATTCCATCATTTACTTGAAAAATTATTTTGAAGTCAGCATAATATTGTTTTAAGCACTTTTCCTTTTTTTTTTTGCTTGTGAGTACAGGGGTTGATTCAGGATATTTGACCAAGGTCCTGTTTTTGGAATTTTGTGGAAAATAGTTTGGAATTTTATGAAAACTAATTTGTAATTTTGTGAAAAATAGTTGAGGTAAGAAATATTCCTGATCGTTCTTTAAACTCGGATTTCTGTGAAGAGTCCATTTTCGAGTGCGGGATTTTTGTGAAAGGTCTATTTTTGAGTGACTGAATTTTGTGAAGGATCCCTTTCTGAGTTTTTGAATTTTGTGAAGGGTCTCTTTTTGGGTGACTAAATTTTGTGACAGATCCTTTAACTGACCTAATTTCTCTCTAGATTGACCACTGGAGTACATTTTATAGATCAGCTACTCTAAGCATGCTTCTATCATCTCAATATTATTATTTTAGTTTTTATTCAATAAAATACAAAGCAATTCGTTGGACCCACTTGGACTTTCAAAAAGTTCAATACACTTAATTGTTATTGTGGAATGGCATAGTTCGAATTAATACTTTTAACAGGTCTTTTCACTTTACTTTTTACAGAGGAGCAATATTTTGAAAGTGAATGAAAAAAAAAGAAAACACCAAGACATTTTTTAGCAGTTCTAATACTGTTCACTAAAAAAAATTGATTCTAATCAAATATTTGATTAAAGTACTAACAAGAGGAATAATTTTAAAATGAAGTTTTCACAGACTGCAGGTTTAAGGTTGTCAATGATGTAATTTGCAACATAAACTGCATACACATGTTATGTAGTTAAAAAAACTTCCTTCTATTAGCACACTGAAAAAGCATTGAAAAAATCTATGGCAGAATTTGAGGGAGGGGCGGGGGAGCAATATGTATCATTAACTATTTTAAAAATGCACTAAATTTTGATCATATAAATTTGTAAATAAATAATTATCAAAGACGATTTTTAAATAATATTTCAGTAAAATTCGTTTTGGGTTGAAAGCTATAATTTCAATTAGTCTCTGGTTAACAAGCTGATTTTCTTAAATGCTAATTCATTGCTTTCCAAGCAGGTCTCACTAGAAAATTAAATTTCCAGAAACAATGCCTTGCGGTAAAAGTTTTCATTAAAAAACCAAAATTAGTGGAATAAATATATTTTGAGATAAATAATACTATAGAAACTAAAGCTGAAAATAAATGACAATGTTGGATGACATCAAAATATAAATATTGAATTTCTCCTCAGGCACAAACTTATTAAATGCATGAAAAGTGAATACCACTGCATTTATAGCTACAAAAATATATAGCATTCAGTTTTATTGCGAAGTTAAATTTTGAACAAAAAATTATACATAATGTGCGGATACACTGTTTACCAAAAGTTCTGAAGTATGAACTCTTTGTAATAACATTGAAATAGAATTGACATTTGATTGAAGCTAAACAGTTACATCATAGTAACTATTGATAACAAATATACATAAAAATTTGTCTTACATGTACATAAAATAATACATCTCTAACACTTCACATATAAAATAAAATCTGAAAATTGCTTACAGGTTCTGTGTCTCTAGTCATCTAAGCAGCATAGAAAAAGCAAAAATTGAAGTTTACAATACTAGTTTAATATGAAAATACAAAATTATCTCAAATATGTTTATATTAATGATGACTAAATGCAAAAACATTAAGTTTATATAAAGCAGTGAGCAACCGCCCTTAAGCAAGGGCTAAGGCAGAAACATGCAATACACCACCAACTCAGCTATTTCAATCCATGGACTGCAGTTCGAGCTGCAGTTACGGGCAGTTGCTCACTGCTTTATACCTTGAGCTCTGCAAAAAAAAATTTACGAGTTGTACCGCACCAAGTGCGGTCGCTCGCTGGTATTCTAATTTCACATTAGCTACTAGTTTTTTTGGCTCTCTTTGCTTTATAAGAGGATTTTTGCCTCCAACTCGACTACTTTCGTATTCCATGCTGATGAGAGCATAATTAGCTAAAAACTGCAGTCCATGGATCGAAATAGCCGAGTTGGCGGTGTATTGCATTAAGTTTGTACTTTTAAAAACATGCAACTAATGGAAAGCATACCTAACTTTCTTATATATACTAGCTACAAATACTTTATAAGGTACCAAAGAAGTTATATATCTCACTACAACCAAAACCTCTTTAAGTGATTTTTAAGGAACTTTATTTTCAACCAATGGAAGGAAGTGGGGAGGGAGGTCTGACGAGACACTGTAAGTCTGCTTCCTGAAATTCAGTATAAAATTAAATCTCTACTTTAACTACAATTTGGAATTTTGGAAATAATATTTCTTTAATTAGAAAAGTAAGAAAATTGATATGTCTTGAAAGATTGTCATGGAGGAAGATAATATAATCTTAAACCAAAGAAGGAGTTTTGAAGGATTTAAAATCAAAATGCAGGAGTTTGAAGGGACCTTCGAAAAATTTCCCAAGGGAGAAAGTAATGAAAGAAGTTACACACCCTCTTTTATGTACATCATTACAAAAATTACAAAATAAAACATTATTAAATTCATCAATGTGGATTTTAGTAGAAAATTATCATTTAACATTACTTACAGTGACAGAGCTAGCTAAAAACAAAAGCAAACTGTCTTTAACATCGGTTTTAATGGCATAATGTAATACAATACTCGTTGTAGTAGTAGGTTCTATTTCGGGGCGGAACGAGCGAACACATATTCCAGCACTGCCCGCACTCAAGGAGACACGAATCTGAAATGATGAAAAAGAAAAAATTTTATAACAGCTGTTAGTTTTTAGTACAAACATTTTGGTATCATCTTTTACTTTCTCAGGTTCAAAATAAATTTTCATTAGCAAGAAATTAAAAAAATGTGCATATGATTACACACAATTTAAACTACATGAAAACATATTTTGTCAGTTGAAAGCAGGAATACTTACATTAGATGCTTTTTGACGAGCAAGGAGAATCTTATTTTTCAAGTCTCTGACATTTAACTTCATCTGCTGGTTTGTAACTTTTATTCGTTGAACTCTTCTCTCAATAGCACCTGCCTTTTTATTTGCATTTTTTACGGTTGTTTTGGCAATCTCAACTATAAAGATAAAAGAAGCATTAAGATACTAATGTTTTTATCTGTTTTTTATCATAAATTTGCAAGGGGGGGGGATGTGTAACTTACTCATGAAAATGTTTCTGGAAACATTAATTGTTTTGCTGATGATGTAAAAATTATGGGGGCTATAGAAATCGACGAACTAGTAAATCAGCTGCAACGGGATCTGGATCATATTACTAAATGGGCAGACATCACCCCCCCCCCGATGGACCCCCTCTGTACCTGTCATTCTAGATGACTTACCATCATAGAGGGTCCCCAGGTAAAAATGGGCAGACAAGTGGGGTATGGCAATAAATGTTGGGAAACGTCAAGTGCTGCATTTAGGTCATGCAAATAAGTATACAAGCTATTATTTACAGGGTTCAGTCATTAGTAAGGCAGATAATGTTATGGATCTAGGTGTCTTAATAAATCAGGACTTCAAGTTTAGCAAACAGTGCAGCATAGCTAGTAACAAAGCCAATAGAATGCTTGGGTTTATCAATAGATCTATTTCAAACAAGTCTAAGAAGATTCTTCTACCTCTATATAGAAGTTTGGTAACACCTCATTTGGAGTATGCTGTTCAGCTTTGGTCTCCTTATATGAAGAAAGATATTAATTTATTGGAAAGGGTACAAAGAAGGGCTACAAAGTTAGCAAATGGATTTCCTACCGTATTTTCGGGTAGATAAGCCGCCGCTTATACGTGTTTAAAAGCTGCATTTTAACTCCAGCGGCTTATACGCCATGGCGGCTTATACGATGTAAAAGTTTTTTTTGTTTGACTTTTTTGTTTTTTTGAAGTACATATTATGTTTATTCATTACCTAAAACAAAGCAAATTAGAGTTAAACATCGAAAGCTTCTATTGCAACGCCCTTGCACAGTTCTATTTTGAAAAGGGTGACAGATTTCTGCTTATTCAGATGTTATTTATTTTTCTGGGATCGGATCCGATACGGAACAGGAATAAATTACCGTATTTTCGGGTAGATAAGCCGCACCTCCGTATAAGCCGCACTTCGCAAAATTCGGGAGAAAAAAAATGCGTTTCATCAGATACGCCGCATCGGCGTATAAGCCGCATAAAACTTTGTCAAAAATTTAATCTGCGAGAGAACCGAGACCTACGCTATATACTGGTATTGACGTCGTTCAAAAACAATGACAAAGAAGTAGTAACATTGATTTGAAAATAGTGTTTCAATATTATAAATAAATAAAATGTTGCAACATCTTGGCGATAACTGCAACTTATAGTAACCCTGTTCTGCTCCAGTTGGTTTCTTCTGCAACCCTACTTCCCATCCTCACGGCAACGGCTGGCAGGCGTTTTTTTTTTATTATTTGTTTTTCGTTTGGATTCGTTTTCGTTTATTAGACACGTTGGTTATGGTTGATGTTTTTTTTTTTCTTAATTTATTCCACTTCCTTATCGGATGTAGGAGAATAAAATAACATCTGAATAAGCAGAAATGCTATCGCCCTTTTCAAAATAGATCTTTTCAATGGCGTTCCATTTCTGGTTTTCGATGTCAGACTCTAATTTGTTTTGTTTTTAAGCAATAACTAAACATAACATGAACTTTGAAAAAACAAAAACAAAAAAAAAAGACAAAAAAAAAACTTTTACATCGTATAAGCCGCCATGGCGTATAAGCCGCAGGAGTTAAAATTCAGCTTTTAAACACGTATAAGCCGCGGCTTATCTACGCGAAAATACGGTAAGAAAAAAAAACATCAACAATAACCAACATATCTAATAAACGAATCCAAACGAAAAGCAAATAAAAAATCAAAATCGCCTGTGATAAGGAACAGGAATAAATTAAGAAAAAAAAAAAAAACTAACCACGAGGAATCCAAACGAAAAAAAAAATCGCTTGCGCAGCTGCCCATTGCTGAAGGAATGGGAAATAAGGTTGCCGTAGAAACTAAGCAGCAAGAGGCCAGGGTTACTATAAGTTGCACTTATCGCCAAAATGTCGCAACGTTTTAATTATTGTCTTTGTTTTTGAACGATGTCAATAGGAGTATACTGCAGCGTACGTTTTTGCAGATTAAATTTTTAACTGTGTTTTATGCGGCTTATACGCCGATGCGGCGTATCTGATGAAACACTTTTTTTTTCTCCCGAATTTTGCGAAGTGCGGCTTATACGGTGGTGCGGCTTATCTCCCCGAAAATACGGTAATTTAGACTATGATTCCAGACTTAGAATGCTTAATATGTACAGTCTTGAGCAAAGGAGAACCAGAGGGGATATGATTCAGTTATTTAAATTTATTAAAATGAATGATGTTGCAGGGTTAGATTTTTGCACAGAAAGCAGGACAAGGGGTCATTGTTTTAAGCTGTTTAAATCTCAGGCTAACCTGGAAATTCGAAAAAATTACTATTTTAGCTGGGTAGTGGAAACTTGGAACAGTTTACCGGAAGAGGCTGTAAGGAGCAATGGAGTAGATAGCTTTAAGAGAGCCATTGATTTTCATTGGGGTCTTTAATTTGACTAGGACCAGCCCAGTTGGGCCCAGAGCCTGCTGCTGGTCGTCGCATTTGTATTTGTATTTGTATTTTCTAAACTGGCGAAAAATTCTATATTAACCCTTCCGGCTATTTTATTTCGGGATTCCGGATCAAAAAATGTCAATTTTTTTATGCTTATTTTCATACATACATATCTTTTTAAACATAATAGCATCATTCGCATGCAACATTTCCTACAAATAAATGTAAAAATATCTATTTAAATAAATGAGTAATTTCGGGATTACGGATCAAAAAATGTCAATTTTTTATGCTTATTTTCATACATACATATCTTTTTAAACATAATAGCATCATTCGCATGCAACATTTCCTAAAAATAAATGTAAAAATATCTATTTAAATAAATGAGTAACAAATGAGTATTTACCTGTAAAGTTGGCTTTCTGTATGGCAGAAATCATTATACTTTGGAGTTGGCGCCTACTCTTATCTTAAATCTACAGCTCAAAACACTGTATAGTTATGTTATCTAGTAGCAACAATAGTAAATAAAAGCATCCGAAACCATAAAAGGGACATGTGAAATAATTCTTGAAAGACTGGTTGTGTAGTGTTAATTTTCACTGTGCCCGAGCTACACTCGGGATGAGCCAGAATGGTACATTTCGCTGCCCGCTTCCAGTGGGATACGATCGGGGGGAAGTGGTTTTTACGCTCTATTAACTATTTAAATACTTGTATAAACATGGAATACAGCAATAAATCTGACTTAAAATAAAAAATATATTTTGATCAAACATATAAGTGACCACAATTCATCTCCCCATACTAAGTTCAAGAAAAATGCCATTTCCAAGTTAGACCCAAACCCATGTTCAGTGAGATGAAGCAAAGTAAATGAAAAAGTCTTTTTACACAATAAATTAGTTAATGTAAACAATAATCTCATTCCTTTTACATTTTTTTTCCTTTCAAGGTTACAATTTGTTTTTTTTTTTTAATTGTTGTTACCACAAGTAATCTCAAATCATTGAATTAGATTATCAAATTTTTTTAACCACTGAAAAAACTGATGTACATCCACTATGGATCATATTCTATATGACATAGTAATATCGAAAATTATTGAAATTTAAATATTGGGACTGACATTTAAGATGTTACTTTTAAGCATTAAGCAAACGCTTTTCTAACATATCTATATGGGCATTTCTCTGTAAACTCGTAATTGGTTGTCCCGACCAAGTATTTTAAAAATAATAAAGTGTAATAAAATAATTATCTTTCTGAATTCAAGTGAAGCATTAATGCTTCGTAGTCCAATTGTATTTGGAGCAATAACTGTCGTGTATTGGCTAGATAATTGATGTCTAGTCAATTAATGTAACACAAGAACCATGCTGTTCTGCGTGAGAGGTTACCGGTTTATTATTTACATGTCATACAGTTACGAATACAGTTACACGTTAATACTTTACAGTTACAGTTAAATGATAATATCTTACAACTTCCTCCACCCATTTTGAAGAATAGAAGAATATATACAAAATTTACAAGTTCAGTCTATCTGGTGCTTTGCGAATTCTAGAGGATCGTCTCAGTGATGTTGTGGTTTCAGGGGTAACCACTGGAACTGGATTCGACGGTGGAGTTGTAGCAGTTGGCTGAGCAGGTGAGGATGGTGTGGAAGGATCATCAGATAAACTTTCATTGGGTGATTCCTGGGTAGGATCACTGGAAGATTGATCTGTACTTGCAGCTGGAGCAGATGAACCCTTGTAACTTTCTGAGCCTCTGGAAGGATAAAATTGATTTGGGTTGTACTGTTGATATTCTGTTGGGAAATTACCAGCTGGTCGAATTTGGTCAATGTGACGTCTGATCAAAACTCCATTAACTAATATAGTATAATGTAGCTGTCCATCTCTCGATACAATGTTGCCGAAAACCCATTTACGGTTTGGAGCACTGTAATTCCTGACTGCAACTTTGTCTCCAATTCCAAAAACTCGATCTCTGAAATATATGCTATTTCCCCTTTGTTTATCTTCGATTTCTTTCTTAAGTTCTGGCTTCACAAGATCAATTCTTGTTCGTATTTCTCTCTTAAGAAAAAGCATCGAAGGACTCTGGCCTGTTGTACTGTTTGGAGCTTTTCTATATTGTGTGAGAAATATTGCCAATTTTTGTCTTAAGGATCCAGGGAAATTTCGAAGTGAGCGTAAAGACTGTTTCAGGGAAAACACATATCTCTCTGCTTGCCCATTACTTGATGGCTTAAAAGGAGCGCAGGTTCTGTGCTTTATCCCACAGCTGTTCATGAAATACTGGAATTCATCTGAAGTAAACTGCTGGGCCATTGTCACTAACCAATGTTATAGGACAGTCCATACGTGAGGAGAAACAATCTCGCAGCAAATTTCAAATTCGTGTTGGAGGATATAGTAGATCTCATAGGAAAAACCTCTATCCATTTGGACACTATGAGCGTCCACTATGATGAAAAATCATGCATATTCCATGATGGACCGACAAAATCTAACATGTATTCTCTCCCATGGCTTGGATGGGGTATTACCAATAAATGGACTTGGATTTTATGTGGGTTGTTTGTGAGTATCTCACACTTCACCACAGGTTACTGGCCATTTCGGGAGCGCCCCGAAGACCGAGGTCCAGGGAGGTCACCGGGACCTCCCAAACATCTTCCTCTTTCGGCAAATTCGGACAATGATTCGGCACATTCAGAGATAATACTGAAATTTCTTTTTTTGCAATATTTATATATATAAAATATGCAAAGTGCATCATCGATGTAGAACGAAGTTTCGATTGAAAGAGTTTCCGATAATCGGGATTCCGCCTTAATTATTTTGTTGCCCATACATGTACAAAACAATTTCCAGAGAGTTCAATGCATAGTCTATCAAAAAAAGAAAGAAATATATTTTGAAATAAAAGCCTCCAATGAGAGCGAGCCACTAAAACCAAAACATAAAACTTCAACTGAAGATTTTTTTTTTTCTTCTTTCGCAACGGCTTACTTTAGTCCGGTTAAGGTTATTCCCAGTTTGGTATGGTCTAAAAAATGAAAATCAATTATTTTATATTTTTCGCCTGCCTTTATCTACAAAAGATAGTGACGAATTAGTTGTTTTCATCCATATTATTTACATTTATTTCCGAGAAAAATATTATTTTAAAATCTAATACCAGGATAATCGAAATTCATAAAGTTCGTCAGATTTAAACGGTAGAGAAATTGACGTGTGTGTGTTTTTTTTTTTACAATTAATTCTCTTAAACCTCCAAGTAGCAATGCTACTGAAAAGTACGTCTGTGTCTTAGTTAAATATTTTCCTTCAAAGAGCTATTCGTTACTTTTTCAAAAGAAAGGAAAAAAGCGAAAAAGGGTATTTTTATTTGTTTCATTATTGCGTTTAGTTTAGTTTTGGAGTATGAGATAAAATTACTTAATGAGATCCGTCTACACATTTTCAGGAGCGCCCCGAAGGGAGGTCCAGGGAGGTCACCGGGACCTCCCAAACATCTTCCTCTTTCGGCAAATTCGGACAATGATTCGGCACATTCAGAGATAATACTGAAATTTTTTTTGCAATATTTATATATATAAATATGCAAGTGCGGTCGCAATCTTTCTTTTTTTTTTTGTTATACATTATCTCATTCTTTTATTGACGTAATTTACCATGAACCAAACCGTTTCTTTCCATCCCGCCTTTCGGTGAATTAATTAGTGTGTGTAGCATGACCCCAAACAAGACGGATAATATGTAGTGAAAATGCTGCAATGCATAAATGTTGCACTTTGAACGCAAATAGCTCTAATATTTTGTGCCGCGACTTCAGTTTTTTTTTTTTTTTTTTTTTTTGCTTTACCAGCAGATCTTCTCATTTCTCGTACTGAAAAATACTATCTGCAGCTTCATTTATTCAGTTCCATTTCTTGACTTTCTTCCATGCGAAAAGAATCGATCGTCGAACTAGTTCAATATTGTTTTTCGTTTTAACTATAGCACTGAAATACATCTATCCGTTTTATTTAATAATTGATTTTGCTTGCAATGAAGAGAATTCGTAAACGATATAAAGTTAAGTTCTTTTGATGACGATTATAAACGAAAACATGACGAACTTTGCCACGATGGAAGGCATATCTCCGTAAAACTTGCTGGAGCGCCAAAAAAATTCATTTGATGCTGCAAGAAAGAAAATAAAGACTGCTTCAAGCAGCGAATTATCGCCATTAACGGTTAGTTTTGAATTTATCTTTTTTCTTCCTCTTTTAATTTGTTTCAATGATTTTTGCTTCCTTTTACGTAGTAATGGAAATATTGTGATCGCGAAAAAAAAAATCACTCAAATTTGAGTCTAAATTTTGATTTTGCTCAACCCCGAATGAATGTTCAGTAGTTTTTTCGACCTGTCAGCACGTGCATATGTATTTACCAACATATAAGCAGCCGAAAAATCCTTTTCAACCACCCTCGAGTTAATTACGACGAGTTTTCTCGTGACGTCTGTATGTACTTCTGTGCGTATGTATGTGTGTCGCATAACTCAAAAACTATATGCCGTAGAAGCTTCTAGCTTAGTATGTAGGCTCTGAGGATGGTCTAGTTGTGCACCTCTCTTTGTGGTTGCATTCGAATGTTCCCAAGGAGGTGTTTTACCCCTTTAGCAAATAAATTATGCCGTCTTGCAGTAACAGTTCCGGTGACAACTGCCAAAGACGAACGGTCTTTCAGCAAACTGAAACTTTTAAAAAATGTCCTTCGATCAACTATGGAAGACGACAGATTAAACAGTTTGATGCTTATTTCCTGTGAAAAAGACATAGCAGAAAAACTGGAAACAAAGGAAATAGTAAAAACGTGGTCATTACTAAAAGCTAGACGTGTAAAAGTCAAACTTTAGCTCATGAATAATATTTCTAGCAAAAATTCTAGAGCCAACAGTTTTTATAAATGCCAACTCTTTTTTGTATTTTTTGCCAAAATTTTAAGTCACAATTCATGAACAGCCATTACTATGTATGTATATATTTGTATATATATTTTATTTATTTTAACTTAATTCTGTTGTTTCACAAAACTGTCAAATGACCAGCATGCTTTAATTTGTAAACACACATCATATATGCAATATTTTATAATCTGTCTTGCAGACAATATGTTTTAATCTGTATATATGTATATATAAGAAATCCTATCAGTTGCTTTGACGATTCAGAATACAACCCCGTTGTTATTTATCAAAGTTATTGTTTTTTTTTTTTTTTTTTTTTTTTTTTTTTTTAAGTGATACCCATCGTCTTTTCTCACAAAGTAACGGTATGAGGTTTGTGTACATACGCGTATTTTTGCATTCGGCACATTTTGGAGTTCCATTCGGCAAATTGAGAATTTTCCCCCTCCCAAAAGTTTAAGCTCGGGGCGCCCCTGCACATTTTATTGCTTACTTACAAAACTACGCCCATCTTCTATCATGTACAACTGAAACAAAATATGAAGATTTCATCCCACGTGACGGGCTGCAACAACTATTCAATCCGTTTAAAACAACCGAATTCCTTTCTACAAACAAAACCGAAAGGTTAACGTTTCACTTTTCGTGCCGGTTAATAAAAGTGAATATGAAACGCGTCTAATTGCACGCCGGCCTAATGGACCGGAAAAATAGAAAAACCTCAAAACAAACAGAGAATTTTTTCTTCCTGTTATTATTGTCACTGAATCACCGGTTGTTTTGTTTTTCTCGTTTTTTTCCCCCACGTTTCTTCCTGACTGTCGCGTGTCGCTTCTATTTCACACAACCGGAAAGATTCGGCTGTTAAATGCTTAAATGGTTAGTTTGATGTTCGCGCTATGGTTTTGCTTGAATACTTATAAATTTCATTTTGGAGGTATCCGGAGAATGTATTAAAAATAGCTGAGTTTGAGGCTGAAAACAGAACTGCAGGAGTCTTATACTGCCTTGGGGGAAAAAAGGGCGTGATCTGCAACTTTTTAATTTTTTAATGGTATTTTATTTATTTATTATTTTGTTTTATTTGTTTATTTTTTATTTATTTTTTATTTGTTTGTTTATTTTTTTGCATTTTTGTAAGCTTCGTGTATTGCACTTCAATTTTATTATCCAAGCTTTTTTTCCTTTTTTCGTATTTTTATTTGTATTTATATCTGATATAAATACAAATAAAAATACAAACGCGACGACCAGCAACAGGCTCTGGGCCCAACTAGGCTTGTCCTAGTCAAATTATAGACCCCAATGAAAATCAATGGCCCGCTTAAAGCTATATACTCCAAGCTCTTTACCGCCTCTTTCGGTAAACTGTTCCAAGTTCCCACCACTTTGCTAAAACAGTAATTTTCCGAATTTCCAGGTTAGCCTAAGATTTAAACAGCTTAAAACAATGACCCCTTGTCCTCCTATCCGTGCAAAAATCTGACCCCGTAACATCATTAATTTTTATAAATTTAAACAACTGAATCATGTCCCCTCTGATTCTCCTTTGCTCAAGACTATACATATTAAGCATTCTAAGTCTGGAATCATAGTCTAAAGTAGAAAATCCATTTACTAACCTTGTAGCCCTTTTTTGTACCCTTTCCAGAAATAATCTCCAGTTGCTCCTTGCATACCTAAGGCAATATAGCTTTAATAACTTATTTTCATTGGTAAATAGTCTGATTTCCGTCTGATGTTAAACTTACATAAAACTGAAAAAGAGTATAAGAACTGATTTACTCTCGTAAGTCCTTACTCTAACTAAACCTCCATCGTGTATCAACGATTTTTTTGACCAGGGCTTAGCACACAGGCAGTAGTGCAGTTTGTAAAGTTTTTTTTTTCTCAGTGAATTTGTAGTACGTACTAGACGTACAGGGGTACCCGAACTAAAATTTTTGAGAGAGGAAAAATTCTCTATTTGCCGAATGAAATTCCAATTTTTCCGAATGATAAAATACGAACATGCATGCATTTCATACACACATACATACATACATACATACATACATACATACATACATACATACATACATAGGTACATACATACATACATACATACATACATACATACATACATACATACATACATAGGTACATACGTACATACATACATACATACATACATACATACATACATACATACATACATACATACATAATAACTAATAATAAGAGTCATTAGGTATCATTAAAAAGTAAAAACAACTAAGAAAATTCAAAAAAAAAAGAAAACAGGATCTCAGTTTTGCAATGCTGCACCCAAGTTCGCCAAATAAGGAAATGTTTTGAAAGATCATACTTAAAATTTAAGTTAGTTGCTGCTTAAAAGAAATAAATGTGTGTAGTCCATGTATTCAAGATATTTTAGTCAGACCCTTTTCGAAACAAAAGTCTATACATACGGCTCTATGTATGGCAAAGTTCAAAACTTATTTTTAGATTTTCTTGATACGTTTGTAGGTGACTTAAAATGAACGTGATATTACTTCAGCTTATTTTGGTCTCTTTTGTCATTCGAGAATGAATTGCGAAATAATTCCCAGCTTTCACTTTTCAAAACCCTTTGCTGTCTGTAAACAAAGGGCGCGAACCAAGCTCATCCCTCAACAACAAAACTGTACTTCCGACTCCATAAATTGTCCAACAGATTAACCCTTCCACAAACAATGTAACATTTCCTCTGAAGAATTATCTGGAACAAGGAAAAAGAAACAAAGATAAAAGAGATCGTCTGCCCACCAAAATTTTCCGCTTCTTCCACAAATCTCTTGTATCATCGTTTTTCATACAATATGCTTGACCTTTCAACCTACTGGATTTTTTTTTAAATCGAAGTTTTATAAGGATTTAAAAAGAGTTTTAGGCCTCGCTGGACATTGGGGACAAGCCCTTACTTTATGAGCGATTCATGTTTGTGTTCTTTTATCACCTTCTTTTTACGGTTATGGTCATTGTGTTTGTGAGCAGGAAAGTGTTGCCATTCTGAGGAACGGAAAAACACATTTCCGCCGATAATAATTACGATGCGTTAAAAATCGATGTCTCTTCCTCATCGTCGACATTTTCCCTTTTTACGATGGCCAAAATGGGTCGTTTTCCTCAAAAATTTTTGCTATTAAATCCAGCGCAATGACAAGCGGAATGAAGCTTTTTTGATCTTATCGTGCGACTGTGTTTTCTTTGTAGATGGAACGCCTTGCTGCGGAGGCCGTTATTCCAAGCAGTAAAGATGATTTTAAAAGTTTATTTTTAGTGAGGGTTATTTTAGGGGGCTAAAAATGAGGTAATAGTAACAATGATTGAGCTCGTTTTGGAAGCATGAGAGATACACCTCATATTCAAAATATTAGAATAATTAAGAAGAAGTGGTAAAATGGGAAGAATGTTCCATTTATTCATTTTTTATTGCAATTAAATTGCTTATAAATGAAATCTGGAATGCTCATATAATATTTTAACGCAAAGAATATGTAAAATAATAATAAATTAGACATTGCAATAGACTTCTGAAAAAAATCAAAATATTAGAATAAAATTAACATTGGTTCAAAATATTAGAATATTTTATTTTATGCAAAATATTATTGTATGAATTTGAAGTAAATGGCAGTTAATACTTTGTAACATCCCTTTTAGCTTTAAAAACACCGTTCAATTGATTTGAAATGCTACAAACAAGTTGCTTACAAACATTTCGATCAATATTAAACTAAATAGACTTTATACGTGCCACTAACTCAGTTTTATTTGAAGGAGGATTTCCTCAGAGCTTTTTTTCATTTATGCCGCAAGTTTTCGATGGGATTAAGGTCTGGTAACTTTGGTGGCCAAGGAAGTACCTTAATGTTTCCCTGATTGAACCAATTCTTAGTCAACACTGATGTCTGAGATGAAGCTAAATCTCGTTGAGAGATGAAATCATCTTCAAACAAATCTTCTGACGAAGGAATCATGCAATATTCCAATATTTCTTGATGAAGATCTGAGAATTAACCTTTTCGTAGACGATGCATAACTTTCCAGGTCCTTTTGCGCTCATGCAACCCCAAGTCATCTCACTAGCCGCACTAGCAGCAAATTCCACCGGGCGTTTAAGACATTCCTTATCAAATGCTTCTTGCTGCATTCTCCAAACTCCAATACCTTGATGACCATATGAAACACAAAGCATACTTTTATCACTGAATAATATTTTTTTCCAATCGTCTTCGCTCTATAAACGTCTTGATTTACACAGATTCAATCTTGTTCGTTTTTGTTTCACAATCATGAGTGGTTTTGTTTTTGGTACACGTGATTCAAACTTAAATTTATGAAGACGTTTTAATGTTGTCGACATAGAAACTTCAATTCCTCCATCTTTCCATTTTCGGTGCAAGAATTTCATACTTTTGAAATGGTTTTTCTTAGCAATACCTTTCAGTTTCTTCTCATCTCTAGCAGATTTTTTTGGTTTTCGACCGCCATTTTGGCGATTAATTTGAAAATTTCCATTTTTCAAATACTGTGTTAGTATATTGCTACCGCTTGATTGCAAACAGCATAAATAATTTGCAACATCACATTGATTTTCACCGTGCCGGTACAAATCCACTATACAGTTTAATCGATTCAGGAATATCCCTCACACGACCCATTTCCAAGATCAAAAATCAAACAAACTGCAAAGAGATCTTTAATTTTAAATAAAATCGTCTGCATTTTATCAATGATGCCACCCATCATGAATTAGTGATGATGAAATAAGAATTAATGTGAAATATTCTAATATTTTGAACCAGATGAAAAAATATTCTAATATTTTGACATTTCAAAATAATTTTTTTCTATTCCATCTCTTCAAATATGATATTAATTTCAAGATAATAAATAAGTTTAATGAACAATAAGTCTTAAATAAAATCGTCGTTTGCATATTTGCATTTAAAGACATTGCATTACCAAACAAAATTTTCAATTTGTAAAAAAAAATGTCATTATTCTAATATTTTGAATATGAGGTGTATTAGACAGTTCATCAAACGTTACTATAAACAAAAAGTGCTTAGATCAGAGATATGCAACGGAAATTATAATTATTCCACATTATATATGTGGGTAGGTGTGTATTTGCAAAAACTTTAAGTTTTGAGATTTCATAATAGCATAAAAAGTTCGTTTAAACAGATTTTTTTGGTTTGTATAATATTTAAGCTAAAAACGTCAGGATTGAAATTTTCTAACATTGTTTGTCATACAGATATGAAAATTTTGAGAGAGATAACACGGTAACACACTATGGTAATATTGCCTTTTCGAAAAAATGTTTTAAAAAAGGCTAATCCAAAAAATGAAAGGAATTATGAATAAAAGAAAATAAGAAATCAATTCTCAATGAACACACACTGTAAGCTAAATTAAGGAGCAAATTCCTTCCAGTACGTCCGTTGCTGAGCAAAAAGAATGACACTTAACTATTGTTTTTGGATGCCTTCAATATTTAACTGAATTTTCATAAAAATTCATGCAATGAATGAAACAAGGATTTAGCACATTTCTTTGAGCAACAAGTGATGCCTGTTACCGTGAAGTTGCCCCAAATCTGAAATGTAAAGGGAGAAAAAATAGTGATTGATTTGACATGGAATGACTCTACAGCTCGACAGTGGACAAATGATTAATTACAAAGTAATTAACGGTTTTCTAAATAGACAAAATCCTTTCTTTAACCCATTAATGCCTAGCGTCCTTTTTTGGGGACGGTCCAAAAAAGAGTCTGAATTTCCCCAAAATGAGCATTTCAACCAAATAATTGTGTTCAATTAATACCTTGGTATTGTTTCAATTCGTTATTAACAGATTGCAGCACATAGCCATTGTAAAGTGTGTTCTGTAGCAGTTTTAATATGATCTTTATCAAAAATGACATCGTTCACTATCTCAAGAAAAAAAGCTAAGGTTTTAGTTATTCCCAGCTTCCCAATTTACGTTAATTGCTGATTTTATTTCTTCTTATAAAATGTCTTTTTAAATATTATATCGTAGGCAGAAATTTTTTTTTGTAAAAAAAGTATGTACCCTCTGGGGTCTATCGTAACTTTTAAAGTACGATTTTTCTTTCTTTAGTAAAAAAATTATTTTTTACATAATATTTTTTTTTATTATTTTTCCTGTCCATTAAACACTGTTTGTATCCAGTATACAATAGGGTGGAGCGAAAAAAACAAAGTTTTTATTTTCGAATCGCAATAGTGCAGAAAATGTGCGATTGGTGAAGACTTACAAAACAAAACAAAAATTTTTGAAATCTGATAATATTTTCCGATCCCGCAACGAGCCTGAAATTTAAAAAAAATGAAAATTTTCATGTATTTTTAGCGATTTTTTAGAAGTTTTGTTTCAATGTTTTATTTTAATGCTCTTGGACGGAAAAATTACGATTGGTGAAGCCTTCTAAAATTTTTAAAAATATTTTGAGATCAAATAACACTTTCTGATCCAGGAGCAAGCCAAAAAAACCCAAAAATTGGAAATATTCAGCTTTTTTGGGGGTGGGGGATAAAAAAAATTAAAAAAATATAGGTTCTCGTATTTTTTTCTTCTTTTTTCCGCGGTACCATAGCGTAAAGAATTTTAAGAAGAACTATATTACTCTTAAACTTTTTTTTTCTTGATTTTTTAGGTATCTTCTAAACATGCAAAACTACCATTCTTTACAACAATGAAATATTTTTAAATAATAGAAAATTATAAAATATTTACCAAAATTTCTACAATCCAGTACAAAAACCCACTAAATAAAACACCCACGCTCAAAATAAACGCTAATATTTATCACTAAACTATAAACAATTTTTAATTATATACAATTTCTTAATCGCCTTTTGAAGTCTGTGCCTTCTATAAACTGTTACCTAACTTAACTGACTACCCACATAATCCTTTAACATTAATTTAATTTAAAACTAATTTTTGTTCAGTCTTTAAAATTAAACCTAATTAGGTAAAGTAGTGTATAGAATGAGACTGCAAAAGGCAATTAAAAATTAAGAAACTAACATATAATGAGGTACGCATTAAAATAGTTTATCGTTTAGAGATAAAAAATATTGTTCATCTTATGAGTGAGTGTTTTGTTCAGTGGATTTTTGTACTGAAAAAGTTGAACAAATTTAATTAATAGGTATGAGTAAGAAGTTGTACGTAAATATTATGTATTCAATGGCGGTTTTGTTTTTTATTTAAAAATAATTTTGTGTATCAAACATTAGAAATCAACAAAATCTAAAATTTGTTTTGTCTTCTAGACTAATAAATTCATTATATTTACGGTTTTCACATCAAATGTGTTTTAAAATCATCACCTAGATGCTCTAGATGCTAGATGTTAAAGGATTCTGTGGGTCGTCAGTCAGGTTAGGTAACAGTTTCTATTATTTGAAAATGTTTCATTGTTGTAAAGAATGGTACTTTTGCATGTTTAGAAGATACCTAAAAAATCAAGAAAAAAAAAGTTTAAGAGTAATATAGTTCTTCTTAAAATTCTTTACGCTATGGTACCGCGGAAAAAAGAAGAAAAAAATACGAGAACCTATATTTTTTTAATTTTTTTTATCCCCCACCCCCAAAAAAGCTGAATATTTCCAATTTTTGGGTTTTTTTGGCTTGCTCCTGGATCAGAAAGTGTTATTTGATCTCAAAATATTTTTAAAAATTTTAGAAGGCTTCACCAATCGTAATTTTTCCGTCCAAGAGCATTAAAATAAAACATTGAAACAAAACTTCTAAAAAATCGCTAAAAATACATGAAAATTTTCATTTTTTTTAAATTTCAGGCTCGTTGCGGGATCGGAAAATATTATCAGATTTCAAAAATTTTTGTTTTGTTTTGTAAGTCTTCACCAATCGCACATTTTCTGCACTATTGCGATTCGAAAATAAAAACTTTGTTTTTTTCGCTCCACCCTAGTATACAAAATATCTTTGGGAAAAAAAATGTCAGGCATTAATGGGTTAATTTTATGAGTAAGAAGAGAGCTTCATTTTACATAGAAGCATAATTTTTATTGGGCTCTTTCAATGGGGCAGTTTCCCAAAGTGTGGTCCGCGGACCCTTGGGATCATTTGCCAGGGAGTCCGCAATGCTATCCTGCTGAAACGTAAAAAATAGTTGAAATGGAAGGACGAGTAACAATACTTCTGTTCAAAACAAAAGCACATTTATAGGGAATATAAAACTTCTTGTTTACGTAAGCGCAGTACAAAGCAAAGCGCCTAAACCCTCGATTTTAACACATATTTGACACCTAATTGAGTTTCTAAAGGATTTTTACTGAGCTCATTTTACCATAGCTCAAAATAATAATATTGAGTAATGAAAACTAGACATGAGCTCTAAAAAAATATATTGAACAACAGATAAATAAATTTTAAGAAAGGATAAAAAACGTAAAAACATATTAGAAAAAAAAGGAAAAGATTTAAAAGTATCAAATCAAGGTTTTTTTCTCTGGGAAGGAGGTCTGCAAATTTAGTAATTTTCAGAATGGGGAAGGGGGGGGGGGTCCGTAGAAGTCTGGACTTTAGGAACCTCTGCTATAGGGCATTTTTTACAAACCCAATAAAAGAGCCCTCATGCAGTGTCATGTTGCCGTATTGTGGCACCATTTTTCTCCTAAACAGATATTTTTAAAAAAAAGCTAATATCCCAGTTTCAAAATTCCTTTCTTCTATCTGCCTGTTTATGCAATTTTTTTTTCTATGTGAAAAGAAAAAAAAACCTATATTCTTAAGGAAGAATGAAAGTTTCCAAGCCATCTCAAATATTTGTATTGCATTTTGGTTATACAAAAATTCTCAACGTCTCTAAGGCAACGAAGGACAACGAAATCCATCTCAAAGTACTAGAGCAATTTCTTGTTGAAAAGATTTAAGATCATGTATCTGCTTACAATAATTTTCTTTTCCATCTCAAGGAATTTGATTATTTCTTTCAAATATCAAAGAAAAGTTGGCGTGCTTAATCCGTTCTTATAAGCTGTTACACAATGTATCGGCATAGAATTACTCTGAAAACACTGATATGAGTAAAAGTAAATAAACAAATGGGATATGAAATAAGACATTTTTAACGATTTAAGATAACAGATTACAATTATTCAGAGTAACTGTGATTTACATTTAATATACTTCAGACCACCTATATTTTAATCGTTTTATTACATTTTGTTTTATTTACAACGGAAGATACTCATAAACTATAGTACTGTTGTCCAAAATAAAGAAATAATGATTATTAAGCTATTTATAGCCCAATAGCCTAAAAACGGGACGCTTGTTAATTGCTGCATACAAAAACCTGTAATGGGTATATCATTTTACTAAAGCTGTTTTTCACTAGTTAAATAGTCCTTCTTCTTGAGAAAACCAGTTAGAGCCACTAGTTGGACAACAGAGTTTATTTATTGACAGCTATTTTCAGACAAATCAGTCAAGCAACAATCCAGCATGGGTGGCCACAGAAAGTAAGTTTTTTTTTGCGAACTTATTTTTCATAAAATTAAACTATTTTAAAATGATTTGCTTAAAATTGATCACAGATGCCTTCTGTAATGTTACTTTGCAAAAGTAAAGTCAAGTAAGGTCGTATTTTGCGTACATATCTGCCTAGTGTCCCATAAACAGGACGTTAAATAACTTAATAAATAAGGCAACGGCGATCTCTTTTGCTCCTAAAATGTATGTAAAGCATTCCAAGTAAGAGTTTTCAGCATATAAAAATTGAAAAAAATTGTTTAAAAAACTTGGGCATAAATGGGTTAATGCAGAAAAACGAAATTGCTGAATATTTAAGAATTCCTAATTTTCATTTCACGGCATCACTTTTTATTTCTTTTATTATGTCGTATAGAATATTACAGTGTTGTAAAGGAAATAATTTTACTCATTTTGTAAAGGAAAAAGTGGAAAACTAATATTATAACATTTCCAACAGAATGCAACATAGCAAAATTAGGACTTTTAAAATTCCTTTTGACGTTAAATTTACCATCACATATGAAGTGATGGTCAGTTAGCCCACAAGGTGCGAACTTAACCCGAAATAACTATTAAAAAACACTCAATCAAGTCATATTTCACATAAAAAAAACACACAAAAATACTAAATTGAGAAATCGGTTCATCCATTTAAGAGCTACTGTGTCATCAACAGCCATGCAGATATACACTCGGTAAGGTTAATTTCCAAAAATAACCTCCATCTTTTTGCTACGGGGGCTGTAAGTTTATTACAGAAACACAAGTTTGTAGCTATTCTATATTATGTTATTGAGTAGGGGAATGTGGAGCAAAGTGAAATAGCGGGGCAAAGTGAAATGGCAAAATATTTTTACGGTTTACAGTGCCACTTATCTGTCAGCATTTTAACTAAGTTCCTAGACATATAGTTGATTTCTGTCAAAAAATAAGTAGCTCCAAAGATCAGCGAAAAAAATTATACGAGCCATTTTCAAAATTTGATACCTTTGTTGTAATATTCGTGGTTTTTCAAAAATATTTCTTGTCATTATAAAATGATAAAACTTTTGTGATTATCATTTAAACTATTAATTGAGTTCTACTGATGTCCAATGCAATCTTTATTTAGTCTATATAAGGCATTTTTTTATTTTAAATGTTCAATGTAATTTGTCGAGAGCATGCGGATCAAAGTGGATGGGGCAAGTGAAATAGCTAATTTCGTTTACTTATTCATTTACTTATTGAATCGCGTACGTATTTCTTCAATTATTAATTTATTTACATTCTTTTACTTAATTATTTACTTATTGAATCGCGTACGTATTTCTTCAATTATTAATTTATTTACATTCTTTTACTTAATTATTTACTTATTTACTCATTCATTAACTTATTTTCTTATTCATTCTTATTTTTATCAACTCATTTATTTTTTCTCACATATCAATTCATTTATTCATTTATTTACTTATTAATTTATTTTTCATTAATAATTATGTTTTACAGTTATTTACACATTAATCTGAGGAAAATTACAGTTAATCGTCGAATAGAAAATTTTTCATAAAAACATATTTTGTTTTTCACTTTGCCCCATGGTTTTTTGAGGAGGAAAATTTTCACATTTTTTTGAAAGTACAAAATAGCTGCCAAAGATGAAAAACGAAAGTTGTATTTCAAAATACATTATTCTTTCTTTATGTAAAATGATTTTTAGAACAAATTTCCCATTTTTTCCTTTTGAAGCAGGCAGGTAAACTTTCTACTATTTCACTTTACCCCACATCCCCCTACTTATGTATAAACATTCACTTGTGGTCAAGAACCGTTTGAAATCAATAGTTTGACAGTTGGCTGTAAAAGAGTATTTCATTTATATAAAAGTATGCTGAGATGAAATTTTTTTTTTGGGAGTTGCTTATTTTTTCCTTTTAAACAAAGTTCATTTAACCAAATTTGAAATATGTTCAAGTTAAACCTAAAAACTTAAGAAAGGATACTATTGCAAAAACTTTGATCAGAGATAAAATGGATCAAATTAATGCAAAAAACAAATTCTTGCTAATATAAATTAAGTCACATTTAAAAAATTAAGATGCTTTTGCTCGAAAAGAAAAAAAGTAAACGGAACCTTTAATACCCAAACATCGACAAGAGCTTCACAGTTCAACGAGACACAAATAGCTTTTACGATTACAAAGAAGGGCAAAGGAAGAGTTACAATGTGTTACTTATTTTTAGAAATCTGTTTTCCAGTAACCGTAGAAAACTTAAGCAAGTTTAGCTTTCAAAGCATAACACGATAATTAGAAAATCATTAAATAATAACTTTCGTAAGTCGCAAATTATCGTCTTTTCGAGAAATATCTGCTTGTTTTAGTATTTTTTTACATTACATTTACTTACGTTTATATTAAGTAAACTAATTTTAACTGGTAACGCGGAAAATGACAAACAGTTTTGAAATTTCGATGCCAATGCGGATATTTGCTACTCAAATTTATGAGTTTATTTGCATATGATACTTTATTTGCAGACCATACATACACACGTAAAAAAACACACATTTCTTTTTATAAACCAGAATACGAAAAAATAAACGACATATTAGGGAAAGAAACAGTTTAGTGGTGCAACCAAAGTACCTATAAAACCCCTATATTTACTACATTTATATTTATTACAGTATTGGTAACGTTATTCAAGGTCGCGAATTATTCGGAGAGGGAGTAAATAGTCCTTTTTGTCAGGGGTGCCCACAGGGGTGGGGGGGACTTTTTTTAACTACTTTATTTATTTATTTAAATAATTTATTAATTTATTTTTTTAATTTAAACTATTTAGATTTTTTTAAATAAAAATCATTCATTACTTTAATTTTTTAGTTTAATTTTTTTCTTTTATTATTTTTTATTATTTTTTTATTTATTTATTTGTTTATTTATTTTGTCTATGGGTGTGCGTGCTTGGAATGTCTAGAAGGGAAAAATTAACGATTCTATTCTGCGCATAATTCGAACTCTTTAAAAATTAATAATATATAAAAAAATAATAGTTATAATTTAAGAAAATAAATAAATACTATTCAAAAAAATAAAAAAATAAATAAAAAGCACAGGAGGGTTGTGAAAAAAATTACGCCATTGAGCTTGGGGGAGATACCCGTGCTTCTTGTAGTACTCCTATACTAGACAGCAACTTAAGTTGACACTGAACGTCACTACAGGCGAAGCCAATAAGAGCTCACAAGCAGTTAGCGATCTCCTCTAATTCGCCAAGTAGGCTGTGACGTTTTATCTAGCTCGTTTTTCATAGGCTAACGTCACACTGACGTCACGATATTTTTGTCAAGAAACCTTGCAGTGTAATATAAAAGAATCGTTTTTGGAAAAAAACTATGAATCTCGTAAAAAATTTTATGACACCGATGCTGCTAATGTCAATTTATGAATCACCAATTCTTCTTACTTTTGATTTCGGTTAATACGACCATTACTAATTCCAGCTATTTAACATTAGAAAAATGAATGTGACATGACACATTTTAAATTCAAATCCAATTTTCAAAATTATCAATCTAATCCTTTGTGTTCTGACGACGTTATCTGAAAGAAATATAAAAACACTAAAACACACTACGCGACCATCCAGTTTACACCGAACATTTTAACCTGTTGCTATACCCTGTTACTTTTAAATAGGCGTATCAAGTTTAAAAATTTTGCCTTGTCTCTATTAAAACCGTACGAAGGAAAACAGCTCCACTCTTTTTTTTTATGTACAGCTGTTGAGGTATTTCATTTATTTTATATTTATCGAATTAGGTTTATACTTTTACTTATATCATCATATCTCAGTTATTTCTCAACGTTTTCTAACAAATCAAGGGCTAAATAGTTTGATTTAGAGACTTGCCATCATGGAGTCAACGTTATAAATACTTCAAAGAGTATTTTATTTACTTTGATTGATCAGTAGTTAACGCACAAAGCCATTTTAATCGTTTGCATTTAACCATTGTTGCAAAAGCTAAATGGGGAAGAAATCCATTGCGCCGTAACTATGACGATAAAGGGAAAAATGCGGAGTGGGAAATTAATTTTCTTTCAGAAGCCAGCTCTCTTCACACAGGGTATAACAGCTTTGGAAAAGGTTCTAATGGCATGCTGACCCGGCATAAAAGTTCGAAAACAGAGGTCTCAGTGGCCGAGCGGTCTAAGGCGTGTATAGCCGGTAACTCTGAGACGGTGGGTTCGACTCCCACCCTCGCTCCGGATGTACTTTCCTTCCTTTGTAATGTAACTCTTCCATACATGTCTGTACAAGATATATGTAATAAAAATCATATGTAACGGAGGCAAAACACTAGATTGTAGTCCTCATCAAAAAACCTGGGCATATAGCCTCAAACGAAACGAAACGAAGTTCGAAAGCAGGAGAGTAAAGATGATTCCGATTTTGATTAATCATCTCATCACTAAGTTTAACCTTTATAAGATTTGGAAATGTATTTATTACAACACATTTAAAATGCGAGTTCAAGTTAAAAAACGATTGATTTAAATCTTTTTACTTACTCATAGTCAATAGCGGAAAAATAATCAAAACCCTTTCACTCACTCCGCATAAATTTCCTTTCTGTCCCTCTCACACAGCAGCAACAAACAAAATTTGTTTTGCTTAGTTTGGAACAATAACTCGAGAAAAAATCATATTGCATGACGCTCAAACACTAAGCCATCGTTTCCCAAAATGTGGTACGCATACCATTGGTAGTTGGTGGTATGCGAAAAATAATATGTAATAGCACACATGAAATATAAATAAAGCATGTCGGGAAAGTTTTTTCCTAAATTTCACAAATATTATTTGGATTAATATTATACAGTTAAGGTATTTTTGCGTATAGTCTAGGGGTTCCCAAACTTTTTTGGTCCGTGCACCCCTTGCCGAGTTTTCCAGTTTCTCGTGGACCCCCTTTCTTAAGGGTCGTTCCAAAACTAGCCAGACACTGAAGTAATGGAACTGAAGCATTCTTAAACTGCGAATTAGATTTTTAAGTTCCATTAGAGATGTTCCAAAACAAACAGATAAAAGCAAGATATGCGTAAATATAACAAGATTAATTAGAAATTTACCCAACAGTATCAAAGATCTTTTTATAGTGATTTTTTAACAATCAAAAACTCCTTAAATGCTTGAAAACTCTTTAAAAATTCAGTTTGACAGTTTTACTGCAGAGAAAAAAAATTAAAATTAAAAGAAAACAGATGAAAAGAAAAACGTAGCATTTTTATTCAAACTTTTATAATAATAATCACAAAACTTAAACCAGTACACATTTTCCTATATAGAATAGGACTTCCAAATTTTTCTTTTGTTTATATGGACCCCTTGGAAACTACGGTGGACCCCTGGGGGTCCCTGTGGACCACTTTGGGATAGTCACCCCTGGTATAGTCGATGATCAAAATTCCGGGAAATCAATATCGCTTGTTTTTTTAGAGTGCAATTTTAAATTTAGCTGTTAGCTATCAGTGAATTTCAAAAATTAAGTTCTTCGAAACAAGTACAAGAATCGCATTAAATATATTTATAAAAGTATTTGATAATGATAGGCGAATAAATTAATTGATTTTTCATAATTATTTTTTTTACAAACCATTTATTAGTTACGAAATGTGGAAAAATAGTAAGCTAATACAAAACTCTATACAAACGCATAGGTAAAGTATATTTATAATTCAAGTGACTTAATATTCGGAATAGCGTTTAGCTGAGTTTCAATCGAATTTCTACCATTATGTGATATGCAAACATGTTCATCCTATTCACAATATTTAATGCACATAAATAAACAGACTCGCAATTAATGAATAAAAACAAAATGCACAATAAAATAGTTTATTTACAGTGGTACAATTATCCATGATGTAAAACCAAGCATTAAGTGAGTTAAAAAAGTTTGGGAAATTCTGCACTAAGCTATCACTTTGAAAAAGATTCTACTCACGGAAGGTCAAAAGCAAAAGTGAAAAGTTGATCCGATTAAGACTGATTAACTTTCGCATCACCAAACTTGACCTTTTTAGATTTGGATATGAATTTCTTACACACTTTTCAAATACAATTCAAGCATGCAACACACCACCAACTCGGTTATTCCATCTATGGACTGCAGTTTTGTGCTTATTATGCACTCATCAGCATGGAATAGGAAAGTAACCGAGTTGGAGGCAAAATTCCTCTTACAATCCATGGATCGAAATAACCGAGTTGGCGGTGTATTGCATGTTCCTGCCTTCGCCCTTGCTTAGGGGCAGTTACTCACTGCTTTATACAATTCAAGGTTTCAAAATAATCTATTTCAATCCATTACTTTCCTACATATGTAGTAGAAAAAACAATCGGAGATCGTTCACTGTCGTTGCACGAATTTCACCTCTTTTACTCTCATACACTAATAATAAATAAAAATTCGCTTTCCCTATTTTCCCAAGCAATAACTCTCGAACAATAACTCGAAAAACAAAGTATACTCCTTTGTATATTAAAACATGATGGTCTAACACCTAATGATCATCCAGTTTACGAAAAACACTTTTAATTCTTACTAACCATTTAAAAAAATATTCCAGTGACATGCTGACCCGGCACGAAAGTTCGAAAACAAGAGTGAAAAGTAAATTCCGATTCCGATTAATCATCCTATCACTAGTTTTCACCTTTCGAAAGTGGGATGCGCATTGATTGCAAAAATTTAGAATGCAATTTCCAGTTTGAAAATGATCAATTTTAAGTCTCTGTTTTTCCACACTCAATATCAAAAAGGAAAAACAAAAACCTTGCATTCTCTTTACACGAATTTCACCTCTTTTCCTCTCACACACCAATAATAATAATCAAAAGCATATATTCTCTGTTTTCCCAAACAATAACTTTCGAACAATATATCGAAAAATAAAGAGAAATACTTATTTCATATTAAAACATGATGCTCAAAAGCAAAGAGCTCAAAAGCTGTTGCCAACTAATTTGGAAAAGATTCCAGTGACATGCTGACCCAGCACGAAAGTTCGAAAGTAAGAGTGAAAAGTCAATTCCGATTCCGATTAATCATCCCACCACTAGTTTTCACCTTTCAAAAGTGGGATGCGCATGCGTTACAACACATTTAAAAGGCAATTTCCAGCTTGAAAATGACCAATTTGAATTCTCTGTTTTTCCACAAGTAATATCAAAAAGGATAAACAAAAACGGTGCACTCTCTTTTTGCGAATTTCACATCGTTTCCTATCACGTACTAATACTAATCAAAAACTTATGATCCCTGTTTTCCCAAACAATAAATCGGAAAAAAAAAGAAATACTTATTGCATATTAAAACACGCTGCTCAAAACTTAAGCGATCACCCAGATCACTCAAAACACTTTTCACTGTTGCAAACCATTGTGGAAAAGATTCCATTGACCTGCTGACCCTGCACGGAAGGTCGAAAGCAGGAGCGGAAAGTCAATTCCGATTCCGATTAATCGTTCCATCACTAATTTGAACCTTTCAAGATTGGGCAATGCATTTGATGTAACACAGTTAAAATTCAAATTTTAGCTTCAAAATGATCAATTTAAATCCTCTCCTTTCCAGCAAGCAATATCCGAAGGATAATCAGAGATGGTTCAATTTCATTACACGAGTTTCACCTCTTTTTCTCTCACACAATAATAATAATGGAGAATATTCTTACCACGTTTTTCCTAACAATTTGCCAAAAAACAATGATAGCTGAGGTTATTCAAACTGTTACTAACCATTTTGGAAAAGATTCTAGCGACGTGTTGACCATGCACGGAAGTTCCAAAGCAAAAGTGAAAAGTCAATTTCGATTCTGATTAATCATGTTATCATTAGTTTTAACCTTTTAAGATTGACATGCGCATTTTTTATAAAACACTTTGAATGCAAATTGGAGTTTGAAAATCATCAATTTGAGTTCTCCGTTTTTCCATGAGCAGTATTCAAAAGAAAATAAAACCTCGCGTATTCTGTTTACACGAATTACACTTTTTTTCCTTTCACTCATTAAAAAAAATGACAACTTATAGATTACCTGTTTTCTTAAGCAATAACTTTCGAACAATAACACGAAAAACCAAAGTCAAATACTTATTGCATGTAAAAACACGATGCTCAAAAGCTAATCGATCACTCGTATCACTCAAAACACTTTAAACTACGACTAACCATTTTGGAAAAGATTACAGAGACATGCTGACCCGACATGGAAGTTTCGAAACAGGAGTTTAAAAGTCAATTTCTTTTCCTATTAATCAACTCATCACTAATTTGCATCTTTTAAGATTGGGAAATGCATTTGATGCAACGCAATGGAAACTCAAATTCTAGTTTCCAAATGATCAATTTAAATCCTTTACTTTTCCACACGTAGAACCGGAAGGATAATCAGAGCTTTATCACTCTTTTTGTTGCACGAATTTCATCTTTCTCTTTCACACATTAATAATAAACAAATTTTTCTTTCCCCTTTTCTTCAAACAATAGCTATTGAACAATAAGTCGAAAAACTAAGTGAAATACTTATTGCATATTAAAACATGACGCTCAAATACTAAGCAATCACCCGGTTTGCTTGACACATTTCAAGCTGTTACTAACCATTCGGGACAATATTCCAGTGACGTGCTGCCAGGAACGGAAGTTCAACAGTGAAGAATTGATTCCGACTCCATTTAATCATATTTTCACTAAGTTTGACCTTTTAAATTGGCATATGCTTTGTTACTACACTCTCTCAAAGCAAATTCAGTTTTTAACTGATCAATTTGAATCCTTTATTTTCCCACATGTAATATCTAAAGGATAATCAGAGTTCGTTCGCTCTCTGCATAAACTTCGTCTATTTCCTTACACACACTAATAATACACAAGATTATTATTTCCCTGTTTTTTCAAACAATAGCTCTGAAAGTAATGTCATATACTTATTGTATATTAAAACATAGTGTTCAAACGCTAAGTGATAACCCAGTTTATTCCCAACACTTTAAACTACGACTGACCATCTTGGAAAAGATTGCAGTGACATGCTGACCCGGCAAAGAAGTTAGAACGCAAAAGTGAAAAATCAATTCCAATTGCAATTAATCATCTCATCACTAGTTCTAACCTTTTATGATTGAAGTACCCATTTCTTACAACACACACTGTAAAAAAAATAAATGTTGTTTTTACAGTATAATACAGCTAATTTAATAGAAATTTTACGGTAACTAATAGGAAAAATTGTGAATTTTACAGTAGTAAACTGTAAAACTGCTAGCTTACAGTAATGAACTGTAAAATTGCTAGTTTACAGTAATGAACTATAAAATTGCTAGTAACAGTAATAAACTGTAAAATTGCTAGTTTTACAGTTAATTACTGTACATTTTACAGTTTTAAGCTGGAACCTCAGCTGCCAGTATTATACTGTTGTTTTTTCAATATAATACAGCTAGTTTTATGGTAATAAACTGTACAATTGCTCATAATCTGTAAAATAGCTAGTTTTACAGTTTATTACTGCGCTTTTACAGTTTTAAACTGAAACCTCTGCTTCTAGTATTGTACAGTAAAACAATTTATTTCTTGCAGTGCATTAAAATATTCTTTCAAGGAATCTTTCGTTTTTCAACGAGCAATCCTAAAGGATTATCAAAACCCGTTCACTATCTTTACACGAATTTCACCTCTTTTCCTCTCACACACTGAAATAATAAATAAAAATTTACTTTCCCTGTTTTCCTAAACAATAACTTTTGAACAATAACTCGCAAAACGAAGTCAAATACTTGTATTGCATATTAAAACATGGTCTTCAAACGCCAAGCGATCACGCAGTTTGCTCCAACTATTTGAAACTGTTACTAACCATTTTGGAAAAGATCCCAGTGACATGCTAACCCGGCACGGAAGTTGGAAAGCAAGAGTGAAAAGTCGCCCACATTGAAAAATCTCGTAATCCGTTGTTCGAAATCTATTGTCTGCTCATCAGGTGGTTCTTTATCTCTAACTCCTGGGGAAGTGCGTTTCGCTCGAGTAAGCCGCATGATTTTGCATTTCCTAATGAGTCTCTGAGGAAATAACACGTTCCGTAAGATATGACTGTTATTCTGAAAATGAAGTGTTTAGTAACAAACTGGACAATATGCGGCGACCTTAAACTAACCATTTATTTTTTTCTTAAAACTGGGCATTTACTAATTTTAGGAATCCGCAAAAATATGTTTTTAAAAAAGTGGCCTTTTTTATATTCACGTATAAAAAACAAAAAAAGAAGTGAACATAAAAAGCAGAAGAATTGCTTGACAAAGAAATTTTTTTGAGAGCACTTAGTGCTGATTTTGAATAAGAATGAAATCATTGGCAAATTTCATAAAAATTACTTTTAAAATCGATATTGCTTTAGGAGCTGCGATTTCAAACTACCTTTTTTCGCCAGCTACAATTTAGTCACTCTATTAGTACGTTAAAACTCGCCCAAGAAAAAATATTTAACAGTCATTTATTACAGATTTTTTTTCATTTGTATGAAAATGCTTATAACTTCCTAAAATGACCGATTCAACTGGTCTTGTTTAGAAGAAGAGATTTTTTAAATCAAGATTCGGAATTAGTTCAATCGAGAAAACATGACCCCATGGGATATTAAGCGTGAAGTATACTTCTTTTAAGTGTTCTAATTAACTGTATGATCTTAAAACAGATCAGAAAGTTAAAGATTGATTTAATAGCATATTCAATGCGTATCTTATTAGTTATTGACAAAAACAGAGTTTCAAGTTCTCATAGAAGAATTTTAGATGACTTAATTGGGTACGTTACTAAATGTGAACATTCAAAGTTTAAGAGTTAAAAACAGTTTATCATTATAGACTGAAATTAAAAGAGACAAGCTCGCAAGTGAATCGGCATTTATAATCTTTAACTTGTGGAGCAAATTTTTACTTGGTAATAAAACGTTCTTCAACTATTATACCCGTGTTCTAGCAATTCCATTTTTAATGATTTCTTTTTCTTATTATTATAAGAACATTATTATTGAAAAATTCTAAGTATTTACTGTTCAAAGTGTGAAAAAAAAGAACTTTCCAAGATACCGATTGCCAACTCCTTTTAAAATCGACTAAAACGAATAGAAGACTACTCGTATCTGCATTTTTCGATGATGTAAATCAACGCTTCTCAGTTTCTTTGATAAATAGAATTCTTTTCAAAACCTTTTTCGCGAAACCCCTGGATTTTCTTCCACAGTTCTTTCTCTGACGATCAATCAGAAAATACTCATTAAAAACTTCACTCTATTGTTTTTTCTTTTGTCTGCTTTTAAAGTCACTTTTTTTCTAAGCAAGTTTTACAAAACGCTTGGTAATCTCCATGTGGCCCTAAGTTTCCGCAGAACATAGTTTACGAAACACCAATGAAAATTCATCATTCATATTATTGCATTCGCCATTCATATTATTGAAAGATGCAAGCACGAATTATGTGTATATGCATATTCGTAGAGTATTTATGAAGCTACTCAATTGCAAAAAGGCTACTAACCCATTTTTTCACTCCAAAAAACTAAAGTCCTAATCCCGCGAAGTCGAAAAATTCTGGGTCAATAACTTACCAAGACGACCCTAAGATGTTTCAAAAGAATATTTCTCAAGAAAATTGCGTAAACTCATACAATAACCATTTCCTAACAAATAGGGCAATTAAGAATGCAAATAAAAATCGAGATTTTTATTGTTGCATTGTTTCTGCCAACGATAATACATCTTTCACGATCTCACATTTTACAACAATTTATTAATACTTTAATGGCTGATATTGGAAAAGTGATTGTGTGTGTGTTTGTCTCGCCGATAGGTCATAACCCTTAGTGTTGGCAACATGTCTAGCTGTAAATTAGATGAAGAAAAGAGGGAAGGTGGAACAAGATTGGTGTTTTATCTTTCTCATTAAAAGGAATCTCGGGAGACAGTAGACGTTATTTTGTTCGAAAAATAACTAAAAAATGAAAAACAAACGAATAAAACAGTTTTCTTCTTTGTAGTGAGGGGCTGCTCATAAATGGTGTCACACATTTGTCGTTTGTCGTCCAATTTGACCTTCCTCTCCTCTTTTATCACAGAGTGTCACATTTCACCTTTCCCTACACCTCCCTTTTTCGCTATATTTTCAAACGTATTTCAAGCGTGACGCTATACAGTGAACTCTCACTTATGCGGCGGCCCAATGGAGCAATAGTAAAAGGCGCATAAGAGAGAGAGACGCATAAGCCTATTTACAGGACTAAAACGCAACATAGGTTCTAATGAGAGAATGAATAAGAATATTTCTATAGAAAAGGGACAGATTTGTTTGGCAATTACTGTAACGCAACTGCATTGATAAAGAGAAAACAAAAATTGTAGCATACCTAATTACAAACTGTTCCCACTAAAACGATGCATAATGGATAATTGTCCCTCTCCTAACTCTAGTTCATGGGGAAAAAATGCCTTCCGTGAGCAGTAAAGGCGAAAGATTTAAGAGGAAAGTGAAGAAAAATGCTTATTTTTTAAAGAAAACAAATTAAATTTTTTACATTTTAGGGAAAATTCGGCGCATACGTGAAATATTTATCTTTAGAGCGACGCATAACCGAATGATACTATCACTATTTCGCTATGAAATGTGCCGGGACCATTTAAAATCGTCGTATAAGTGAAAAAGGAGCATAAATGAGGCTGCGTACAAGTGAGAGTTCACTGTATTTGCAAAGACATTGCTATAAGGAAAAAAAAAAGCACATTTTTATCTCTGCCAAAATGTGTGCTGTCACACTTCTTGTTACTAACTCCCTCCCCATTATCACAAACTCACAATTTAAGGAACTCCCCCCCCCCCCAAAGCATGACATCATTAGTAGACGACTTCTAAGTATTATACAGTATTTTGCTTCAAATGAAAACGCATAAAAAGAGTTTTACACTTCTGGAATTTTAGAACTCTTTCTGTAATTAAGTGAAATTTTTAAATATAATTCACTCAGTGACAAATTTTCAAGTTTTTTATGCTTTCAAAATGCTCTTTGCGTCACAATTTTTGTTGAAAATGAATGATACTTATAATTTAGCTTATTATTCTAACTTAATAAAATTTAGTACAGCATTTTAATGTTCAACTTCATGAATATTAACAAAAATCAATAAAAATTCAACAACACTTGAAATCGTAAAAATTCATACTTGAAGCTTTAAAAATTTCTTATAAATTAAGGATTCATGAAATTCTACCAATATTTTTGTGAAATGACCGATTATATAAGCGATAAAAATAAATAATCAAGAGAAAATGCAAATGTTTATAGAATTAGTTTGAATTGTTTCAAAAACAGAACTTAATAAAAAGGAATATTTTCAGCTGGCTTAATATAATTCTGAAAACCATTTTTAAAACTTGTGCCAAAGCACCTATGACACAAAATGGCATATCTTTGTGTGCAGAAATTGAGAAAAAAGTAAGTTAACAACCACTGTTCCTTGAAAACTATGGGGATTATGTAGTTATTGTCAATATTGCGCTCGGGCAATCTGCATCAGTCGTTAAACCTACTTAATTACTTTTGTCAGTTTTCCACCTTACAAATTAGTCATTAATGACTAAATTGTAATTGAACTATAAAAAATTATTTTAAAAATTTAGACGTCTATAAAATGAAATCTAAGCACGCCAGGGAGAGCAATATTTGGACTATATTTGAAGTAATAAAACATTAAAGAGGAAATAAACAAAGAAAGTTTGATTATGCTGGCGAAATTATTTACTATTGATTGTAACTAACTAATGAAAACAATAACTTTCATTTCGCAGGTTTGCAGTATAATATAAGATAGGATAATACTAAACAATCGGTAATTATTAAATTGAAAACACAGTATTGTATAACTTCTAGGTCATATAGGGTAGACAGATCAGTAAATGAACACAAGCAAATTTTCAATTTCAAAAATTCATAGCGTCGGAAAAAATTATACACCACCTCATTTATGCGCCTTTTTCACTTATACGACGATTTTGAATGGACCCAGCACATTTCATAGCAAAATAATGATAGTATCATTCGCTTATGCGTCGCTCTAAAGATAAATATCTCACTTATGCGCCGAATTTTCCGTAAAATGTAAAAAAAAATACTTATTTTCTTTAAAAAATAAACATTTTTCTTCACTTTCTTCTTTAATCTTTCGCCTTTATTGCTTACGGAAGGCGTTTTTTCCGTATAAACTAGAGTTCGGAGAGGGACAATTACCTATTATGGATCGTTTTAAAGGGAACAGTTTGTAATTAGGTATGCTACAATTTTTGTTTTCTCTTTATCATTGTAGTTACGTTACAGTAATTGTCAAACCGTAGTAATATGTCCCTTGTCTATAGAAACATTCTTATTCATTCTCTCATTAGAGCCTTTGTTGCGTTTTAGTCCTTTAAATAGGCTTGTTCACTTATACGTCTCTCTCACTTATGCGCCTTTTTCTGTTGGTCCCTTGGGCCGGCGCATAAGTGAGAGTTCACTGTAATAAATAAAAACTACCTTTTATTTCCTACCACTTCGTAGAATAATACATAAACATTTTATTGATTAATTTTATGCACAGAATGATGCACATGCAAAGATAAAACATTGTCTTTCTGTCAATTAAAATCATCGTTTAAAATCATACTTTGCAGAGAAAAGAAGAATCCAAGCAGGAAATCTGTTTTTTCCCTATGCTTGAAAAGATAAGCAGAAGGTATTCATATTCTAATCTTCCAGATTCTTGAATGATGTTCCAAGTTCATATTCAATAGACGATACCTGAAGTGAATTTATTAACCCAATTTTTGCGAGTTTAAAGAAAAACGCCTCATCTCACACGCAGCCGGAAGTCGATGATCCGTTCTTCACTTTTGTGCTGATTTATTGGCAACACTACCAGCGTTTTCACGACTCAGTTACGGTTAGAAGAGGAAAGGAAGTGAGAATAATTCTGAAAATCAGTCAGAGCTCATTAAGGAAGCGCCTTCTGAGTCGAAAATCGAAAGATGTCCATACGGAGGATAAACCATCTCAGAATAAAAGAATGTGAGAAAGGGTAAAGTTTCCTTGTGGCGTGAAATTATTCTATTCAATTTTTAAAACGAGTAGAAAACGCACTTTTTTTAATTGATAGTTTCCAACTTCATTATTTTCCTACCATCAATAATTTTAGAGACTGGATTCAAAAACTTCCAATACTTCTGACGTAAATCAGGCAACAACTTGGTGAAAATAGTAATTCATAGTAAAAGTATGTTGTTTGGACCAGTTGTTAGAATTATGGCAAGATTATCACTTTAAATATATATTCATTTTTAAAACCTCGCACAGTTGCATTGCAAAAATAATGTCAACTAATAAGTGCTTGTAATTGACAAAAAGAAAAATGACCGCATATTCGCTGCTTTTACCCTCTAACTATTCCGAAACAAAACTTTTAATTTATTTCTTCCTTAGAACATACTTTTTTCTCCCAAAGAAGTGGATGTCTCCTTATGTTATGTGATTTAAAGTAGATAACATAATTAGTGCTCCAAAATTTTACCGCAATATTATTAAAAGCCTTGATAAAAGGTTGATGGCTCTTGAATTATAATAAAATGAAAACTTTCTTTTTAATCTTAAAATTTACGTTTATTTTGTCTTTTATAGAAAACATTTAACTTAAAATTGATTTTCTAGGATACGCGCGGATAGAGTACTTTAAGAAACTTTTTCAATTTGTCTTGATAAAAACTGTCAAATGTGATTTTTTTCTAGTTAAAAAAAAAACTAGAGTGCTCTAAGAAATATTTAGCGAATTTGGATTTATGCAAAAATATAGTAAGGTTCCAGTTTAAAACTGTAAAATGCACGGTTAATAAACAAATAAATTGGCAATTTTACAGTGATAAACTGTAAATTACTAATTTTAAAATTCTGGGCAAAAAATCAAAAAATGAATTGCATTTGTTACTGTCATGTATTAGCGTGAATTTCGATAATGATATTCTTTCTTGGGGGCTCAAATTCAAGTATTAAAAAGCCATTACTATTTCTTTCCACTCCGGTCCAATAGACTTGCACATTATCTCAGAAACCATGAATTACATCTGAACGCGTTCCCTTACAATCATCGATGGCACTCCATACAGTGCTATGATTGTTGGTCAAAGGAATTTCGCCTTGTAATCGTTGGTTATTGTGACTTGCTTTTAATATTAACTAGCCGGGTACCCGGCCCTGCCCGGGTTTCTGTGGGTGTAGGGTGGTTTAGTGAAACTCATTCATAAATTTCCCAACACTAAAGTGCATATCTATAAACACAATGGCTACTTCTGTAAACAATGTCTATGTTATGGATAAACTATAAAAAAATAATGCAAGCTAAAAAAAAATAGCAAGCTACAAATAATGTTTGAGTAAATAGGAAATGTTATAAGCTTGGTATATTAAAATAAATATATATTTACAGCATCAATCGCACTGAAATTAACCATTTCCAAATATTGCTCGTTAAATAAGTCCCATTATTAGTTTCTATCCTCGTGACAACATTGGTGAGGTGAAAACATCTTATGTACCTAATTTAGAAATTTTTTTGACTATAAACACTTTCTATTCTCTAACTATTGCCAAAATCAATTTTTTTTTATTTCACCCGTTAGCGATTGTTGGCTCAGATAAATATAAAAATCCTTATAAGGCAATAAATTCCATACTTACTCCAGAGAAGCCTTGGTTCAAAATTTTCAATATGATTACAATCAATATTGTTGCTGCATGGCACCAAATTTTTGCAACAATGGGTTGAAAATTCAATCATTTAATGGGGAAATGACATAAAATTAACTGGTTTCCGTAATAACTTTTTTAAACTAAGTTTTTTAGAAATAAATTATAGCTTATCCTGTTCCCTGTTACTGTAGCTATCTACGGTGAAAAAATGGTTAAAATCGGTTCAGTAGTTTGGAAGATTACCCCGGACATACGTTTTCAAAAGTAGTCTTTTATGTATATAGATGTACATTTCCACTGCTAATAGTTTCACAGATTCATCATGGAAAATATAATGTTGCAAGAGATAAATGGCATAGTTAATCCATTAATGCCTAGCGTCCCTTTTTAGGGACGGTCCAAAAAAGGGTCTGAATTTCCCCAAAATGAACATTTTAACCAAATAATAGTGTTCAATTAGTACCTTGGTATTGTTTCAATTCGTTATTAACAGATTGCAGCACATAACCATTGTAAAGTGTGTTCTGTAGCAGTTTTAATATGATCTTTATCAAAAATGACATCGTTCACAATCTCAAGAAAAAAAGCTAAGTTTTCAAAGTTATTCCCAGCTTCCCAGTTTATGTTAATTGCTAATTTTATTTCTTCTTATGGAATGTCTTTTTAAATATTATATCGTAGTCAGAAAAAAAATTTAGTAAAAAAAGTATGTACCCTCTGGAGTCTATCGTAACTTTCAAGGGACGATTTTTCTTTCCTTAATAAAAAAATTATTTTTTACTTAATATTTTTTTAATTATTTTTCCCGTCCATTAAGCACTGTTTGTAACCAGTACACAAAATATCTTTGGAAAAAAATGTCAGGCATTAATGGGTTAAGATGTACTCACACTTTTCGTATTTTGGACATTAATGCACTGTAAAAAATAGATGTTTTTACAGTATATTACAGGTAATTTTACAGTAATAAACTATAAAATTACTAGTTTCACAGTTTATTACAGTGCATTTTACAGTTTTAAACTGAAACCTCTGCTGCCAGTAATAATATGGCTATTTTATGGCTATAATTTTATGGCAGCTAATTTTATGGTAAAATTACCAATTTTACCTTTTTCCTTTATAAGCGAGGAAAAAAAACACATCATATCTTTAGGAACATGAAAAAATAATGGAATTCATTATTTTTCTAATATTTCCCACACAAATAAAATAAATTATTTCACTTTTTCTTTTCTTTCAAATCTTTTAAGATTTACCGTAAATGTAAAAACATTACGTTTATTTTTTATTTGTTTCGATGACTGGAGTCCTTAATACCACAACTGGTTTCTAAAATACTACAACAATAATGATCATAAACAACTTTAAGCGATATTTATCACTATTATTTAAAAGTCATGTCTACAATCTACATCATTCACTCACACATGAGGCAGATAAGATTTGGAGTAACGATAACTGTATTATAGCTCATATCTTGATGTCAGCACGTCGTCAAAGAGGACATTACAAGCTAAGGATCGAACACATTAAAAAATGAACTTCATTCACAAAGTTCTGTCATAAAATTCGCTTCTATCAGTTTATTTGTTTACATCAAAACCATTTGTTATGTTCTTAGGCACTGTTAATGAGGTCAAATATGTTCTTCTCTTCTTCAGATAGTACACAAAAAGTTCAACTTTTGTTTACATTCTCGCATGTGTAATTTTTCTTTTGGGGAGTTCACTGGGTACGAATTCGCTTCGTTTCAAAACTTCAGACCTCGTGTGAAGTACTTGTTGAGTCCGAGTCTGGCATTGCGGGGAGCTGTTTGTAGGGCATGAAATTGGGTTAAGCAAAAATAATCATTGCGATTCTATCGTGGCGTGTCAAAAGAGAGTTTACACATTGTCTGATCAAGAAGTTTGTTCTTTTTCGCATGCGTATAATTCAAAAGTTCAGGGAGAACAAAGACAATTCAAAGTTCATTTCATATTATCTTCTGCTTGCTCTCCCTCTCCCTCACCACAGGAAAAAATGTATAGAGAAAAGAAAAGAAATAACTGCTACAGAAAACTACAAAATTGGGCTACTCTTTATGCATGCAATTTTTCTTCAAAAAACAGGAATCGGAAATTCTGATGTACAATGCAGCCTGTTACCTGTGATTCAAGGTAAGCAAGGCGTAAAGAAATGTTGGGAGAAATGAATAAAACTTCGAGATAAATAATAAAATTCGAACGAACTCGGTGTTCCCTCCTACCTTGAAAACCAAAAATATTATGAATCAGATCCTGTACATAGGGGGTAAAGAGCCCTACAGGAGAACACCTGTAATCAAAAATAACTAAAACCAAGAGAAGTTCGGACTATCAGATGGTTCGGATCACAAAACATATCTTGCTTTTCATATGTCCTGTACATAACAGCAGAACGTAGCTGGAATCCATCATAAGTGTCCTAAATATAGGACGGATAAAGCATTTTCTAAGACTTAAATTTGATTTTCCCTCTTTTATATATATATTAAGCAGTAGAAATGAACATAAAAATTTCTAATAAAAAAATCTCAACTTTTCTAAAATCTTCGACGTTCTCTTTAGTGAGCTGTGACTGTCATTCAAAATCAAGGCGCGGATATCTTTTAGGTGCAACGATCACCATTTCACGATCATATTTCATCTCTTACTTTACTTGACAATTTCAAAGAAAGTAAAGATCAAGTAAAAAGGAGTAGATTCATTGAATCTGGATAGATTTGTCAGTCATTCTCTTCATGTCTTGAATAGTGAATTTAACACTCTTTTAACTCATTTTTTTTTCAGCCTCAGAAGTCAAAAAGTTTAAAAATGGCATAGATTTCTCCTTTGACTTGACGTCGACGAAGTTGAAAAGATTCGTTTATTGAACGTTTTCAATTCTGAAAATTTACAGCACTTTATTTAAACGAATTCAAGCTTTACTTGCTCTGCTTTGAACTAACATACTTTTTATAAAATTGTATAAAATCTTTTTACTCCATTTATTTATTTAGTTCATCTTTTAAGGGGTCAAGTTTTACAGGAGGGAGAATTTTCGCTGTGATTCAGTTCTGCAATTAGAGACATGTGAATTCTGTGCTTAATTTAAGAGATTTTTTTTATTAAAAGCACTAATGCCTAAACTCACTGAACAACGTCACCTAGCAGCTTGAAAGAATGAGTTTGATTTTGTTTACATAACAGCAAATGATTTTCTTTTTTCATTTATTTTTAAATATTGAAACAGATTTTTATTACATGCAATATACGGACAGCCCAGCTATGAGATTGCAGTTTCATTCTTTTTATGAAATCTTTAGTCTGGAATAAACAGTAACCAAGTTGTAGGCAGATGTTATCCCATAGAAGCTGAAATCCGCCAATAATACTGGTCACTAAAATATTTTGCTCTGAATTGTTTTAATCGTTAAGAAAGTGTATCTGAAATTATTTGGAGAGAAAACCAAACATAAATAGAAAAGAAAAAGAACGAGGCTAATGTTACAAATACGATAGTTAAGGAGAAAGTAGGCACGCTTAGATCTAGACATGCCTCTCGCCAGTTTTTCTACAGTTCATTTATTTCTTTATTCCTTTTTTATTAGTTAATCCATTTTTAAAACACCTGCATCTGGAATGAATTATTAGTCCATAATAAAATTTTCTTAAGTAGAAAAAATAAATTTCATAAGATCGCATTTCAGAGAAATCAAGGAAATATTTAGATGATTCTTGTGCGCAATGTAATGTTGTTCTTATTACCGGTGCGTAAATATTTTTGTGTTCATATATGTGTAACAAAGGATTGAATAGGATATGTTAAATATATGGAAAATTAATGTTATTTTCCTCATACGACTCAGCTATATAATGAAAATAAATTATAGCTTTTATGCAGTTTTCACATACGTACCTGAGGAACAAAAGAAAAAAGTTGCTTCTGCCCCCTAAGAACTTGTCCAGTATAACCTTGATAACCAGATTTATCATACTTAATACTGAGCTCTTTTCTACTGGCCATTTATTTTATAATCTTTGTGACCTCTGTGCCTTTCTTGTTTTTCCTTGATGACATTCTCCTACCTTTCCTTCCGCTTGAAAAATATTCAACATTGGTTGAAGAACAGCTAGAATAAGACACCGTTACGGTCATCGTCAATGAAGGTCATCCATTCGCGATCACAATTTCGAAGTAACTCATCGTAAGCCTTATTTTATAACTTTCTTAAGTGTTCAGGTAAAACCTCAATGCACCAGAGGCGTAGTGCTTCAGTACAGCTTTCTGGTATTTTTCTACTGGGCACAACAACGTTCCGGCGGGTTATTTATTTTGATTGTATTCGAAAATCCTGATTTTACGCTGTTTAAATCTGTAAAATCTACTTATATTAAAAACTGAGTATCTTTCTATCTATCTTTCTTTCTGTCTATGTCAAGCTTCTTTCTCCTGAACGCCAATGAACTGAAAGTCGAACCAGGTACCGATATATAGGTAATTTTTCAGGCTTCATTAGTTTCAATTTATATAATTTTCGATTTTAATTAACGAAGATATCAATTAATAAGTAGTCAAGTTTAAAGCGATTAAGCCTAATAAATGATTAAATATGAAATCAATTGTTGCAAAACGTGGTTGCTATGAAACAGTAATAACAATGATAATGAGAATTTTGAATGAAGGCTTAACTAAATCAAACACGAAACTCATAAGCGGGCCACTTACGTAGTATTTTTATCGCTAGCTACTTGTAATATTTTGAAACATTCATTTGTTGAAAAGCCATCTACTTATATTAAAAACTGAGTATCTATGTCTGCTTCTTTCCCTTGAGCGAGCAGAACTTGATGTAACTTTCCTCACCATCTTGAAGGCGTGAACTGCCCGTGCAACATCTCAATAATTCGAATGATTTTTTGATGCAAGAAAAAAGAAAAGGCGCGAAGGCGCCTCTTAGCGAGCCGCCTTGGCGGGGAGTAGTTTTTTGAAAATTTCCTCACTACTTTCAAGGCACGAATTACCCGTGCAACGCCGGGCCACGTGCATGAATGTCTTGAAATCGAATGAACATTAAATTATATCAAATAATATAACTTCAGAATGAGGTAAAAGTTAGAGAGGGGGGACGTTATGCATCAACATGCCGCAGGAAGCTAATCTAGCTGCCCTGGCAGCTAGTCTTCTTTATTATTATTTTTTTATTATTTTAAAGCTACATAATAATGTTGTTTTAAAATGCGTAAATCAAAATTTGTGCACAGGAAAAAATGGATGTCGTCCCATTTAGCTACTTATCACAATTGTTTGATGTTTGGCATTTCCTATTTCAATATCCTTTATTAATCAATAAATAGCTAATACATTTTTTATGTATCAATGTGAAATTTTACACAAATATATTGTGTACGATGGAGAATCTACTTCACTCCTTTTCCTCCTACTCCCTGCTCCCTATTCCTGCGTTTCAGTAAGACATAGGACACAAGAAATGCATATTTAAGCTTCTAACTGCAAATTAAAAGAAATTGTACACTGCAAAAACTTAACTGTAGTTTTTACAGTATAATACCCGCAGCAGAGGTTCCAGTTTAAAACTGTAGAATGCACAGTAATAAATTTAGCAATTTCGCAATTTGTTTCTGTAAAGCAGCAATTTTACACTTTATTAGTGAACAATTAGCAAGTTTACAGTTTATTACAGTAAAATTAGCACTTTTAAGTTTGTTACTATAAAATTAGCTGTATTATACTGTAAAAACAACATCAATTTTTTACAATGTACCTAATATTAAATAAATGCATATTAGAGTTCAAAAAAAAGTTAGATTGGTGCAAAAGAGGTAGAGTAGTTCCAACGCCTCTTAAATACTAAATGCCTAGTACATTTGCTTCGCTACCGTCGAGATGGGTTCCACTTGAAACGCCACCCTGTGGCAATCCGATAATGCCGTTGTTATTTTTTGATTGGTTAATTTTTAAATTTAAATTCAGAAATGAACCAATCGTTAATTTTTCGATGAAATCCTGTAGATGGCAGTGCTTTGTGAACCAAGGGCATTTTGCAGCTATTGGCAATGGATCCAAACAATATTTGAATTAAATTTTTTGATTGGTTGATTTTTAAATTTAAATTTAGAAATGAACCAATCGTTAATTTCTCTTTCTCGAAGAACTCCGGTAGATGGCAGTGTATCGTGACCAAGGACGAAATTTTGCTCTGTGCTAAAAACCAGAAAGTTGCAGGCATTTAGTATTTAGGAGGCGTTGGTAGTTTACAAGAGTGGCGTACAAACGGCACGTGCGGAAGGGTCAGGTCAGAAAGAATAAGAATTACCGAGGAACCAAGGGTTTCCACGTTTATGGGTGGCGGATCACGATTATGTGTATTATTCGTGAAAAAATTGGGGGTTCAACAGGATCCTCCCTGAAATCTCCAGGAAGTCAGGATTTTGAAAACGCAACTTTTGGCCATCTTAGGACATATTAATGGCTAAAATCAATGTTTGATTTTGGATTTATCCGCCGAGTAAAAAGTTTCATTCATTTCTAAAATCACACATTTCTGAACACGTAAGTTTACTTTTAAAATATATGCGATGATTTGCAAATACCCTCCTCCCACACACACAATAAGAGATTAAAGATATTTTTTAAAAAGTACGTTTTTTTCTAAAATTAAAATGATATTAAGTTTTATAGCATGGGGGAGACCGGTGCTGCTTGGCGTAAGGGATACGTTGGCACTGTTCCTTCAATTTCTAGTACACAGTGCCCACAGCGCTGCCGTTGTGATGAGACATACTCGGCAACCTGCTGCGTCATCCACAACAGTTTTAGTGTCTTGCTTGAGTGCGTTCGAAGAATATGGATTTTTTTTTTTTTTTTGTGTTTTTCTTTCTGATGAGTAAATTTTGAGTCCGATTTGCTTTTCGTTTTTCAGCACCCTTACATTTTTTGTTCAAGTACTCCATGGTGAATACAGTAACCAATAGTAAGAAAATTTAAATCATTCAAGAGTGAATTTACATTTACACATAGTGCGTAATTTTTACTTGAGTAATGATTAGTAGCATATATACATTTCCCAAACAAATATAATAATATTTTGGAAGAACTTTTGCAGTTTTTTAATGCCATACTTTACAATACTTTCAATTATACATTGCTTTAAAAAATACATTTGTCTATGACATGCTTTTAAAGCCCTAAATCCCCATATCGTTGCAAAAAAAACCTTATCGAGGAGGAGGGAAAAAGCTTTCTTAATGTTAAGTAACAAATCGTACTTCCCAAGGGCACTTCAGCAATCACTTGTAGTTTCAATGCCATCTGGGCTATTAGCCCCAATGACGACTTCCATATCGACAGATTCAAGCTAAAGACAAAGGAAGGACTTTCGGCGGGAGACAAAGTTTATAATAATTAAATTTTAAACAAAATTATATTATTTTCCGCAAAGAGCAAAAACTGAATCAAAAGTTCAAAACACTACATAAAAAAGTCGTCTGGACCTATGATTTAGAATTCATCTTCTCTTCTCCTTTTCACGACAGCTGACTGACGAACTCTTGAAAAACAAAGCATTCATTTACTTGGTGCATAAATGAGCGAAAGCATTGTGTCGGCTTCATCAAAGCTTCAGAAAATCATTCCGGGAAGTTTATGTTGATATAGCTATAAAAAATGGTTATGTAAGCTACGCTAATCATACACAACTTTTTTTTTCATTTTTAAAGTAGTACCTTTGGTTTGAAAAAAAAAAATTCATGATTTTGAAACGTTTGTGAGCAATTTATTATTTATTCGTTATTTCTCTTATTTACTCTACGTAATTCGTTACAAGTACTGAGGTAACAAACAAAGCATCATATTAAGCTATTCTAAACTAAATATCTATTGGAGAAAATAAAATTCTATTGGCAATGAAAGTACCGGGTGAAAGTGACACTTGGCTGTATTATGCATTACTAAACAGTGCAAGAATAAAAGAGGACAGCCAACTTTCAGCTATTTGTGTCACCGGTACATAACTATTATTACTGTATTGAATTATCTACGACTGAAAAGGTTTTTTTCAATCGGGTGCATTTGAGGGCCCTCTATAAAAGTCGCTAGCAAATACAACAGAAGATTGTTTTTAGCAATGTTTCGTAAATTATTGCCTATCTATCTTATTTTGGAATCTGAATTAGTAAATAAACTAGCAATCCCTACATCGATTATAAGAAAATTTCTTTATTGCTAAATTTTCCCTAAAATCTCAGTTTCATTAGTATTATAATTTGAGATGACCTGAAACACAGCCACATAAAATTGTTCCACGAAACTCGGATTAACTTTTCGAAACCTAGCCAACTCAGATATGAGATTTTAAGTGCATTTTTAACTGCAACTAAACTGTAAGACATAATAATCATATCATAATTATGGTACTGTACACTCTCATTAATCCGGCACCTATAAACCGGACTTAACTTAATCCGGACAGTCATTTAGATCCACATACTATAAATAAAAGGCGAATTGGTGTAAAAATGCATTTTTGTATGTCATATTTTGTAGTAAATTTTTGTAATGTGTTTCCGTAATTTGATCCAATGCAGTTTTATATATCATTCTCTTTCATTCAAAATACAGATTTTCATGTGTACAGCAGTTTATTTATGTACCTTGGCTCAATTTATAGGTTATTTTGCTTGATCCATACTTTTATTAATATGAGATGATTAATCTTATTAATCATCACCTGGACCCCTATTAGGGTGGATTAATAAGGTTCTACTGTATTTTTAGGTATTGTAGCAAAAATGTGTCTCAAAATTTAGATAAATATTGCAAACAGAGGCTGAAGAATAGTCTTTTTAAGTGCTTTCGGTAGAATAGCGCTCAAAACAAGAATGAGACAAAGTCATTCTCGATTTAGTTGACAGTTCAATTGCTCAAAAGAGCAGATTCTAATCTTCTATTTCCAGACGAAAAGCCTATTTCCTTTTTTATTTTAGTTTTATTTATTTATTTTTTTTAACTTTTTTTTTCTTGCTATCAAAATTTCTTTAAATAATAAACAATTACTTGATAGTGGTTGTTTATCGTTTAAAGCAAGTTAGCGTGTGAGGTTGTTATTGAGGACGTATTGAAGCAGAAAAAATTTACTTTCATGTTTACAGAAGGTCGTGTCGGTCAAATAGCAAAACCGTCAGTAAAGATGGAAGATATTATTGTCTTTCTTTAAAAAATATGGAAGACATAATTAACTGTTGTCAGAATACAGGATAGATACAATTAGTTTTCTTCAGAAAATATGCAGGATAGAATTATATGTTGGGGTTAACAATTACATTAAGATGCATCCGTCTATGGTATCTTCAGTTTTAAATTGCGTGGTTAGTTTCTGTTCGTAATCTCGTCTTTAAATTTCCTCTGAAAGGGTACATTATTTTTTCATCAGAATGTAAACTGGAGTTACAATTTCTCGTAGACGCTGATATCGCTTGCTGGAGTTATTTGGCTTTAGTTTTAAACTAAGTGGAGTACTTTCTTTCAAATCAGTGCTAGTTTTACGGTATGATTACAGAAAATATCTGTTTGCCTGAAATAAGAATAATCTGATATTAGTATATCTGATATTAGTATCTCATGTAGTCTAGTGCCTTTGTTCCAAGCAGTTTTT
>JAXGGA010009913.1:0-49255 GCA_038373865.1 Uloborus plumipes | reverse complement strand
CTATTAAGGTCATGACAAAACAAACTATAACCGATTTAAATTGCACGAAAAAACGAACTTTTTTTTGCGAATTTAAAAATCGTTGTTTTAGAAATTCACTCGCCAACAAATGCCAACTCAAAACAGGTTTCATTCCCTTTTGTTACGTATCGTCTGCTCTTTTCTGCAAACATCATCAAGAGTAAATTGCGCGGAAAATTTCGCCTCATTCATGTGGTTTAAGATAGTTCAACGTCGTTTCAAAGAAATTTTTTTCACACCTGTCGGTGAATCACGCGCGTTTCCTGGTCACCCCCCCCCCCGCTCACCTCACCGCGCATCACCTGTTTTTTTCCCACTATTCGACATAATTACAGACTATTGCGTATTTCTTTGCACTTTCACTTCTCTGAAACATGTGATTTTCGAGAATCAAATATCAATTCATACCGCGCACAGCGATTTGAATATTTCTTTCCCATTGTTTGAGATGTTCATGCATCATAGCAGGAGCGCAATCTTGTGATCGATACAGTGGAACACACATTGGAGCAGCGAGAATTTAAGGACAAAAATTTCTACCTTTTGTGTAAAAAAATTCTGAGAACTTAAGCGCTTTCATTTCACCAAAAGTATCTGGGAGACAAAATTTATCTCGTGCCCCCCCCCCCCCCCTAGTATATTGGTTTGATTCTTTTTGCTTCAAAATTCCTTACTTTTTAAGAATTGAAGCGAAGAAAAGAACGTGTGTTGAGGAAACAAAGTGATTTTAAGTAAGGAAAAAATATTGGAAAATGCTTTTTTTTTTTTTCAAAAAAAAAAAAAAAATTCGTCATTTAAATTTTTCAACGTCTGCAGACTTGGTCAGCTAGTTGTATGCTCCCTTCCACTCAGTCCTCTTTCTTTCATTTCCCTCATTTGTTCTAGTTCGTCTGCAAATAATAAAGCCCTCTCCCTTTTAAAACCATTACAGAGCACCTCAAACTTCATTTCCTGAGCTTCAATTTCTCAAAATTTTCAGGTCAAATCCTCCAAACCCCTAAAATCCAAGAAAAATAGTTATGAAATTGCGTTTTTGGAGCTTCAATTCTGAAAAATAGCAATGCTTCTATCGTTACCACATATGGTCTTATACTCACATGATTAGGAATTCAATTGAAGAACATATTCGGGCAACGGAGCACGACCGCCCTTTCTCTAATATCCTTAAAGATTTAAAATTTTGGTTTTGAGAACTACAATGTCGAAAATTTTAAGGGGGAGGGCACTTCGCTGTAGAAGAGCGAAAAATCCACCAGGCCTGTAACGTCACCGTCACTTAAAATTTTAAATTTTTTTTTTTTTAAAAGAAACTACTTCTCTGATCGAAATTTTTTTTCACCGATGATTTGTGTGTTACTCTATCATTTCGAAATAAAATTAAAAATCGAAAACTTCCCTATTCTCTCTCTTTGACACTTCACCTCCTTCTCCAAACGAGACAAATTTTAACGGAATGTCTTTTTACGGGATGCAATCAGGAATTGCTAGTGAATTCCTCATGAAACGGCTTTGGTTATTTATAAATTACTCTATACTTGGAATATTTAACGCATGTGAAATATGCATTCACATACTTTATTACAGTTGATAATTTTTCTTCCTTTTTTAAATGGAAAATGATTGCCAAAAACTAAAGCTGTGACAGCTTGTGATCATTATATTTTAACAAGATCATGATTACCGTACTGTACAGTCGAAATTTTTGCTTAAGCTTCTACAGTTACTTTAAAATTACGAATAAAACAATAAGTTTTCGTTTTTTCAATTAAAATAATGATGTTAGGAGCGAATGACCCATAGCTATTTCACTCAAATTTCGAACCTGATTGGGACATTTATGATTCCGACCAATGGCCTTGAGCAAATCCCTCCTATGGAGAAGAGATTTTTCCTCCTTTCTGTCAAAGATTGATACAAGGGAGAGGATGTGGGGGCTATCACCCCTCTCTTGAGAGACTTGGTGACGGCAATGTTTCGGAATTGAAGTCCTGAAAACGGAAGTGCAGTCCATCTTTGATGACGGAAAGGGGCGAGATTTAGACTTACCCGGTAATTTTTCGAAACTTAAGTTCCAGAAAATGAAAATTTTGACTACCTTCGATGATGTTAGGGGATGTTCAAAACATTCTCCCGGAATCAATAAGAAGTTGAGGCTCTAAAAAGGCATTTTTTGAATACCTTTGGTAACAGATAAAGGAAGGAATAAGATCTCCTGCCTCTTACTCCGAAGCAAAATCTCTATGCTTTATACATAAAATAATGTATCCCTCCCCCCGCCCCTCTCTCTCCTCCAAAGCGTGTGTGAATCAGATACGTATTAAGAAATAAGTAAAAAAATAAATCACCCTCTCCTTGAAAACTCTTTGGATCCGCCTTTGCTTTCTGTTCGCTTTTAGAGGATTTTCAATCCACACCTAGTAGAGGGATGGCTTCATGTTTGAGTGTCTGTGAACCAGCTTTCGTGTTTTTTTTTCTCGATAATTGTTATGCATTCAAAATGCACTAAACCCCTGCTCTATATTCACCTCCAGATTATGAATTTGCATAACTTCGCAATCAACGTCCTGCAACACGAAATGGTAAAATGAGACAGTCAAACTCTCTGATGGTGAATCACATTCTATTCACATACCCTTATCAAACCCAATCAAATGCCAGCTGTAATATGTGAACCCCAATTCTCCGAGAGCAACCTTCTATAAATAAAACTGTTTAAAAAGTCAGAGCGCATCGAGAGTTAGCCAAAAGAGACGCCCGTACCGCGTGTTTTTATATATCTTTGGCATCGGCTACGTCAAAAGATGGAAAATCGCCAAAACGGAGCATTTGTTTACACGATGAACATATGTACTGTGGTGCCTCTTATCGAGCGATACATGTAATGTTCGCAAATTGTGACCTTGCAGTTTCAGCAGAATGTTCGATTCGATATCGTTGTGTGGAGAGAAACACATTTTGCGACTGCAGATAACGACATCTAGGGTTCAGTGTTATTCCCTTTTTTTTTATCATTATTATTCAACGAATGCGTACTCAATTAGACTTGTCCTTGGATAGTGAAAGCTGATAAAGGCATCTGGGATTCAAAATGAAGAGGTTTTATCATTCGTGTTGCTGTCCTCCAAAATTTATGCAGGCTCAACACGTCTTATCGGGAAGGGCGATTAGGTCACGACCGTCAAACACGTAGTTTCTTAGTAGAATGATATAACTTCGCTAGGAACATTGTGAAGACTATTTTGAAATTAGTATTCTATTTTAACATTTTCAGATTCTTCAATACTTTAAACTGAAGCTTTCTGGAATAAAATATCGGGTCTGTTGAGTCGGAAAGAAAAAGACCACAGTTTTGCAAGCACACACCGACAATCTGAGACTACGGTTTCGTCTCAGCTTTGGGCTTATCAATCTGGACAGGAGCGCCCCGATGGGAGGTCACGGGAGGTCACTGTGACCTCCCAATCATTTCCGTATTCGGCACATTTTGCTGACGATTCGGCAATTTGAAGACAATATTGCAACATTGAGATTTTTTGTTCTTTTTAGTTTTTAGAATTGTTTTTTAAAAGATGCCAAATGTTTTTTCTCAGTAAATGTTAAGCATGTACGACATGTGTGCATGCTTGTATTTTATCATTCGGTAAAATTGGAACTTCATTCGGCAAATTAATAATTCCCCCCTCCCAAAAATTTTAGTTCGGGGCGCCCCTGAATCTGGAAGAGCCATAACCAACTTGAAAGCTGATGTCCTTTTACTGAAACTGAGATTCTCTTGACACTGGTTACTAAGATTAATCTGGGCTAAGGTAGAACTGGAAGCATATTCGGTTAATGAGAATATGCCCCCAGCGAGGTTACGGCTATTCCAGGATGAGTTGAGCCCTAAAGCAAGGGCAAAACTGATGTCTCAAAATTACGTAACCGGGGATTTGTATATGCTTGTCGTTTTCACTTAACTTTGGTTTTGGAGCTTTTTTTCCAGAATGCTGTGATTGAAACTAAGCTCTGGCAGATCGCGTCCATTCAAGGATGGGAATTTCTGCAGAAGAAACGACGCAATCGGTTGATAAATCAATGCTCAACCCTTCCCTTTCTCGGGTGACCAGATTTTTCTTCTGGCAGAGTTAGTTCTGCCATTAACACTTCTGCCAAAGCACAGGGGTACCCCGAACTAAAATTTTTAGGAGGGGAAAATTATCAATTTGCCGAATGAAGTTCCAATTTTACCGAATGATAAAATATAAGCATGCACACATGTCGTGCATGCATAACATTTAGTGAGAAAAAACATTATTAGGCATTTTTTAAAAAACAATTCTAAAAACCAAAGAACAAATAATCTCAATGTTGCAATTTATTGTCTTCAAATTGCCGAATCGTCAGGTAAATGTGTCGAATACAGAAATATGCATAGATGGGAGGTCACAGTGACCTCCCTTTGGGGCGCTCCTGCTAGAGCACATGCCCTCAGGTTCTCCTGGGTTGCTTGAATCCCGTTAGTCGGCAGAAGCATTGCTTCGGTAGGTCCTCCCACCGTCCCACCTCTCAAACGCTACAGGCCAAGATAGCGATCCCTGCTAAAACTACCCCCCCCCCCCCTAGGACTTTTGAAGTCTCCGTCAAGAACCCCCTTCGTGGCACCCCTGCCTAAGAAATCCTTTTTAGAAACTAATAAACAAGTGCAATGTGTGATTTTTTTTCGTCAAGATATAATTTCAAACTAAAGTGTATCAACTAACAAATCCAACATGTTTCTATTTATTCTAATGCTATGACTGAGTAATGGGCTTGGAGGATGAAGGGGCTAAGTTACATTTTGAAAAATGAACCCTCTGGACAATGGCAAGCAATGGATACAGGTAAGCAAACAAAACTTGGTACATCACAAAGCAGATGTCATTAGACCAATTTCATACGCACACTAACAAAGAAAACCAGGAGACAAAAAAGCTACAACAACTGCAACAATAAACTTCAAACTTTAATTACTCGCAATTTTTGTTTTGTCACTTAACATCTCCTGAGCTCTTCAATTAAAAGGCCGAGAGCTAGTGAGTAGAGGCGTTCGCGTTTTTAATACTTGGTGTCACTCGGTGTGGCCTAAGGCCCCTATATATACGAGCCGGCGCATCAAGATTAAGTTTCACCACTTTGGATCCAGCGCGTGTTATTGTGTTTGAGTGGTTGTCTTTTCTGGCCAGCAATCGCGTTTTGGTAATTTTTCACTGTGAGCAAATATTAGCGGCACGTGGATTTGGCAAAGCTTAGCAATGTGCCAAAACTTTTTTCTGGTAACCCTACTCCGCAACAATGAAAATTTGAAAGTAAAAGTTAAGGAATTGGATCCAAAGTGGTGAAACTTAATCTTGATGCGTCGGCCTGTCTATATAGCGGCTCTAGTGTGGCCCATTGAAGTGTCAAACTCCCTAAAAATGTGCTTAGTTATAATTTCAGTGCACTTAATATTGAGTAAGCGTTTCGCAGAGCTTTGGGCGCCCTAGATCTCAGGAAATTGATGAAATATGCAAATATCTCATGCAAATATTAAATTTCTAGGTGAGGTTGAAACTTGCTCATGAAGAACGCTATCATCATCAAGATGAAGAAAAAAAAGAAAGAAGAATCTTCGTCCTTTCATCCTCTGAGATGAAAGAAAGAAGATTCTCATCTTCTTTCATCAAAAAAAAAAAAAAGAAGTTCTGTCAAGAACTTACTTTCCCGTACATCGACATCGGCATTCTCGTATCTGATCATTATTCTCTTAATTATCTGAGACTAAAAATTATGTCAAACATACCTTTTTAGCACTTAGAGCTGATTTCGAAAAGCAAAATATACCCCTCTCATCAGATGAAATAGACACGTAAAAAGTAATCAACGAATAAATAAAGTTTTGTCGCACCTTTTAAAGAGTGTAACTGTTACAGTTCCTCCGTAGAAAAAATCCTCCATCGTTTTCAAAAAAAAAAAAATAATAATAATAATAATAATAAAATAAATAAATAAATAAATAAAAGTACAAAGAGCATCAAAACACATTTTATCAAAGAAAGAAGAAAAAAAAAAACTTTTCCGTTAGTAAAATGTCTCGAATTTCACTTTTAATCCGTTGCCAGTTGTTAAATATAAATAAAGAATAAAATGTTCTCGTGAATGAAAAATTTTTGTTACAAAAAAAAATCGTCTGCAAAAAATAATAAATAAATAATAATAATAATAATAAATAAAATAAAACAAATGAATAAATGAACAAAAAATCGTCTGCACGTTCAGTCATTTTTTTTCTGAGCCTGCATTTCCGCCATGTTCGCGGAGTCGGAGTCGGAATCAGAGTCCTCACAGAAGATTACTCAGAAAAGTACTTTACAAACATTATTTATCAAAACCATTTTCTTACAAAGTTAGTTTGAAGGAAATCCGACTTTAAGTTCAGGATCAACATTCAACTTAAATTCCCCGTAGACGCTAATGTTAATTTTTTTTCTGAACGGTTCAATATTGAACGAAAAATGGTTCAAATCAAAAAGCGAAATATGGGAATGTATGGGAAAGCCTCTCCGAGATCTTTCAAACAAAAAAAAGTTTATTCCATTCGGACGGTTCACTCAAAAGTTATTAGGTGTGGAAAGGTTGCTTGAACGGTTCAATGTTGAACGAAAAAATGCTCAAATGGAAAATTTAAATACGGTAATGAAGTATCCTTGCCGAGATCCTTCGAACAAAAAAAAAGTTTATTTAAATCGGACTGTTCACTCAAAAGTTATTAGGGGTGACAGCTTGATTGAGCGGTTCAATGTTGAACGAAAAATTGTTCAAATCGGAAATGTAGATACGGGAATGAAGTATCCTTGATAAGATATTTCGAACAAAAAAAAGTTTGTTCAAATCGGAGTGTTCACTAAAAAGTTAGCATCGCGGGACAGGTTGTTTGAACGGTTCAAAGTTGAACCAAAAATTGTTCAAATTGAAAAATCAAATATGGGAATGAGCTGTACTCGCGGAGATCTTTCGAACAAAAAAAAGTTTATTCCATTCGGACGGTTCACTCAAAAGTTATTAGGTGGGGAAAGGTTGCTTGAACGGTTCAATGTTGAACCAAAAATGTTCAAATTGAAAATTTAAATATTGTAATAAAGTATCCTTGCCGAGATGCTTCGAACAAAAAAAAGTTTGTTTAAATCGGACTGTTCATTCAAAAGTTATTAGGGGTGACAGCTTGTTTGAACGGTTCAATGTTGAACGAAACATTGTTCAAATCGAAAATGTAGATACGGGAATGAAATATCCTTGAAAAGATCTTTCGAACAAAAAAAAGTTTGTTCAAATCGGAGTGTTCATTAAAAAGTTAGCATCGCGGGACTGGTTGTTTGAACGGTTCAAAGTTGAACCAAAAATTGTTCAAATCGAAAAATCAAATATGGGAATGAGCTGTACTCGCCGAGATCTTTCCAACAAAAAAAAGTTTGTCCAAATCGGAATGTTCATTCAAAAGTTATTAGGGGGGGACAGACCGACCGACCGACCGACCGACGCACAAATTCCCCTTCTCAATACCCTACTTTCAAATTTTTAATTTTTCGATATTCATTTTACCTTTTTATTTTTTTAACTTGGCGATATTTTTTTGGACTTGGCGATATTTTTTTAACTTGGAGATATTTTTTTAACTTGGCGATATTTTTTAGATGCATTAAGCTGCTTTTAATACTTTTTTCGTCTTTCTTTTATTTTTAACGGGAAAGTAGGCTAAAAAAAGAAAAAAAAAACTTGTCCGTTGATAAAATGTCTCGAATTTCACTTTTAATCCGTTGCCAGTTGTTAAATATGAACAAAGAATAAAATGTTCTCGTGAATGAAAAAATTTTGTTACAAAAAAAATCTTCTGCCAAAAAAAAATAATAATAATAAATAAAATAAAACAAATGAATAAATAAACAAAAAAAATCTTCTGCACAGTCAATCATTTCTTTTCTGAGCCAGCATTTCCGCCATGTTCGCGGAGTCGGAGTCGGAATCAGAGTCCTCACAGAAGATCACCCAGAAAAGTATTTTACAAACATTATTTATCAAAACCATTTTCTTACAAAGTTAGTTTGAAGGAAATCCGACTTTAAGTTCAGGATCAACATTCAACTTAAATTCCCCGTAGACGCTAATGTTATTTTTTTTTCTGAACGGTTCAATATTGAACGAAAAATGGTTCAAATCAAAAAGCAAAATATGGGTATGTATGGGAAAGCATCTCCGAGACCTTTCAAACAAAAAAAAAGTTTATTCCATTCGGAGGGTTCACTCAAAAGTTATTAGGTGGGGAAAGGTTGCTTGAACGGTTCAATGTTGAACCAAAAATGTTCAAATTGAAATTTTAAATACGGCAATAAAGTATCCTTGCCGAGATGCTTCGAACAGAAAAAAAAGTTTGTTTAAATCGGACTGTTCATTCAAAAGTTATTAGGGGTGACAGCTTGTTTGAACGGTTCAATGTTGAACGGAAAAATTGTTCAAATCGAAAATGAAGATACGGGAATGAAGTATCCTTGAAAAGATCTTTCGAACAAAAAAAAGTTTGTTCAAATCGGATTGTTCACTCAATTAGCATCGCGGGACAGGTTGTTTGAACTGTTCAAAGTTGAACCAAAAATTGTTCAAATCGAAAAATCAAATATGGGAATGAGCTGTACTCGCCGAGATCTTTCCAACAAAAAAAAGTTTGTCCAAATCGGAATGTTCATTCAAAAGTTAATAGGGGGGGGGGGACAGACAGACCGACCGACACACACACACACAAATTCCCCATCTCAATACCCTACTTTCAAATTTTTAATTTTTCGATATTCATTTTACCTTTTTATTTTTTTAACTTGGCGATATTTTTTAGACTTGGCGATATTTTTTTAACTTGGCGATATTTTTTAGATGCTACTTTTAATACTTTTTTCGTCTTTTATTTTTAACGGGAAAGTAGGCTAAAAGATGATGAAAAGAATCAAGCTATTGCTGCAGCAAATCTAATATTACGCTCAAGGTTTTGAAAGCAGACGTCCGTCCAACTGTTTCAGCCTCTCTATTGTAGCAGAAAATTGTCAGATACGTAACGTATCTTCACACATAAAAATCGAAATTTTCCACATGAATTTGCTGGGAATGAGTTCGGTCACAGGCGGCTCGTACAAGGGGGCATGGGGGCAGGGTCGGATTAACGTCCATTTACGCCCGAGGCCAAACTTAAAAACTGCGCCCTACCTCACGTATCCGAACTCAATCGAAATCGTATCCCCTCATTACCATTTGATGAAATTAAAGATGAGTTTCTATTTTTCTTTTTGTTTTTCTATGCACAAAAAAGGAAGGTCCGGATGTGGTCACTGTAAAATCTTTCAAACTTGAAGATTTCAAAATTTAATTTTAAGGCATTTATCGGAAAGTAATGAGATAACTCGCCCTGGGGCAATTTTACGGGTAATTTTAAAGATTACTGATATTTTTTAAGCAAACATTCAAGTATTTTGTTATATTCGAAGTTACGTTAAACAAGCGATCTTTTCTCCAAGATAATTGTATTTTTAAGCTGTATTTAATGGTATCATTGAATTTTTGAAATACATTTTGAATGATTTTTAAAAATGTGTTAAAGTATGGTAACTGACTGACATTTTAAAAAGTATCATGTCAGTCAATTACCTTTTTTTTTCACAATTTTTCTAAAATTATGTAAAATGTGTTTTGAAAATTTAATTATTCCATTAAATTCAGCTTAAAAATTATAATAAGTCAGGAGAAAATATCGGTTGCACAGCGTGTATTTTGCTTTAGATGTTACAAAATACACACTGCTTTTGTCCTAGAACTGACAGTCATATACCCGTGGAATTCCCCCCCCCCCTCCCCAAATTGAAGTTCTACAGACGCAATTGCAAGTCATCTTTGATGATGTTAGAAAAGGGAATAAGTTCGAGAACTCCTCCTCCCAACATTCGAAAATTTTGATGAACTTTAATATGCTGGGGAAAGGCGGAAATCGGGAGAGGTCTCCCGATACTTTTTCAAAGTTGAGGTCCTAAAATGCCATTTTAGAAGGTTATTTTTTATTCGGGACGATCGGTTAATGATGCTGGGGAAAGGCGGAAATCGGGAGAGGTCTCCCGGAACTTTTTCGAAGTTGAGGTCCTAAAATGCCATTTTAGAAGGTTATTTTTTATTCGGGAAGATCGGTAACTCTAGTACGAATTTTTTTCGAAATTGAAGACCAAAAACATTGTGGGGCATTCCCTATGTTGTTAGAGAAATGGATGAGGTTTAGCCATTCTCCCCAGAAAGTTTTCGAAATTTTAGTCCTAAATAAGCAATGAGAAACTATCTTTGAGGACATTAGGAGAAACGACGGTGTTCGGTAATTCGTTTCCGTATGTTTCAGAACTGAAGTCTTGAAAACAACTAGATGATTTGAATAGCGTTAGATGAGGAATGAATGTCGGAGGGGGGCTCTCTGGGAAAATGTTTAAAATTGAGACCCTAAACACGAGGTCTTAGACGATTTTTAATGAGGTGGGGAGAGGCCTGAAGTCAGGGTCACTTCTCAAAAAAGTTTTCGATCCTGCTGACTAAAAACGGAATTTTAAATAATATTTTATGATATGGAAGTGAGGCATTTGAGAGCTTTCCATAGAAAAAGTTTCGAAATTGAAGCTCTAAATATGCAATTATAGGAACTCAAATGCATCTGACAGGGCTAGCGCTGAGTGAAAAGAGGGGGGTTAGGGACTCAACTACGAAAATTTCCAAAATTTTAGACCATCTTCAAAATGTTGGGAGAATAAGGGGGGAGGGTCTTCTATTTAAAACATATTTCGAGGCATCTCCTGTATTTTTTTTTCCCACTTATCTTAGATCTTCGTGATAATATTTTGAAGGCAAAAAAACAATATATATATATATATATATATATATATATATGTATAAATAATATGTGGGAAAATAACTGACCCATTAACTGACGCAATTATAAATAATATATACAAAGTTTGAGTGTATATAAAGTACATATAAAGTAGTTTGAGTGCAAAATAATCAATATATTCTGCAGAGGTGCCTCGACATGAGGTCATTGCTAACTCCCCAAAATTTCCTTATTCGCCAAATAATGTCTGCAGTTTGGAAAATTTGGAAATAACAATTCAATAAATTTTTGTAAGGATGTCTAATGTCTCTTTTCGTTAAATGTTGATACTTGTGCATGCTCGCATTTTATCCTGAACAAAAATTTGAAGTTTTACACATTCGGTAAATTAACTTCCCCCTCCCAAAAATTTTAACTTTGGGCTCCCCTATTAATTGTCAGTCCTAAATAAATATGAATTAATAAATTATTAATTTCAAAAAAAAAAAAAATACTGACATGATTTATAGAGAGAAAAATTGTTTCATAAATAAGTTTCATGTTGACCACTGTCTGTACAATGGCTTTTACTAATTTTCCTGTTCGCCATATTTTCAAGAAATGATTGTTTAAACCAAAGGTATGGAAAAGTATCAGCTTAGACCAGAAAATGAATTACCTCAACTCAAGTGCTTCCCTTCCAATTGCTTTTTTTTTTTGCTGAACTGGCATTTTGCAATCCCTTCTAGTTGAATTTTTTTCTCTATATATTTTGTAGCGCTTTGGCGTTCTTGTTTTTTTTTCTTTCTTTCTTTCTTTCTTCCTTTATTTTTTGTTTATTTATTTTTACAACGAACTGTGTATTAATTTTTTCCTCCGCTATATGCGGCTTTACGAGCTTGCGCCCCTAGGCCAATACCTAGGATGGCCTATTGGGTAATCCGGGCCTGCATGGGGGGCGACCGCCCCCTCGCTTCCAAAAGTAAAAAAGCATTGCCTCCTCACTTTTCACGAGTATAAAATGATGATCGAGTGAAAAAAGATGTTTTATTCAGTGGATTGATTAATTTCACCAAGATAACAGCTGAAAAATCCATAACTTCGGACTTTTTACATATTATATCAGTAAATGAATGAAAAACAATCAGCCTGGTTGATTTTTGAAGCCATATTCCGCATTTTTTAGAAGTCATTTAATCAATAACATAAAAATCCAGCACAGTATAGCAAAATGTATCAAAAAAAGAAAAACTTTCGAGGTCATGCTTCGTACACCCCCCCCCTTTTTTTTGATGTACCAGCTGCCTATGAACGTGGACATTCATAATTTAACCTTTTTCCAATAATTCTTAAATGCATGGCATGTCTTTAGTATTTGCCAATACATTTGAAATTAACGTTTGTTTTGTTCGTCGGCGAATGTATTAAAAGTGTGCATTTTTCGCAAGTCCATGTGACAAAAAAAAAAAGAAGAACATAACGCAAAATTTATCCCAATGTCAGCATGAAAACCAACATCCGTCTCTTAAAAAATATGTAAAACGGCCTAAATTACGCTTTTGCGTGATGTGTATTGAAAAAGATGTGGTACAATCAAAACATGGATGGCTTTTTCGAACCATCTCCGCCATTTTGGATCATAATCAATAGGAGACTTACTTCACTGCTTTTTTTTTTTTTTTTAATTTCATAACAATTCAAAAAACAATTCTTATCCAAGGATGTACTACCTTTATTAAAGTTTTCAGCTTTTCGTTGATTTTTTGTCTCGTAGAAAAAAAACCTATTTCACGATATTCTGATAATAACAAACAAGTTATGATTTCGGAGGAATCCAGCCAGGACAAATTTTTTGTAGGTTTGTCAAAAACCAATCAATCAATCTCCATAGCAGAAAATGTTTCTGAAGTGTGGACTGCGAATTAGACAAAAAAAAAAAAAAAAAAAAAACTACGCGCACACAGAAGAAGGCAATTGTTTCCGCTTGCGAAAAATTTCGTCAGTACATTCTTGGGAAATCTTGTTTTATTTAATCTGATCATAAAGCCTCAGGAAAAAAAAAACTTTATTTTAGAGATTGGGAATTAGGTTATAACTATAAGCATCAGTAGCGGCGACTGGAAGTGCACGGACGAAAAACTTTGGAGGATACTTTTTACCAGGCTATATTTGAATGACTTAAGGGAAGAAGTTTCAGAGGGTCTCCCCTGTAAATGCTGTAAAATTGTAGTTTTAAAATTGCAATTTTAGTACAGTTTTGTCTACGTTTGGGGAACGAGGGGAGGAGGCTAGAGTGCCTCTTCCCGAAAATTCTTCAAAGTTAAAGTCAGTCTGAACTAACGCAGTCTATTTTGGTGCAAATTGGCACTCCCGAAAGAATCCGAAATTGGTATCGTAAAAACTCAAATTTACGCCATCTGTAGCAAACTTAGGTTGGGGATTCGCTCCCGAAACTTAGTCAGAAGTTGAAGCTTTAAAATTATTATTTCAGGCTATTTTTGTGTGACAAAGAGGAAGGAAGGGTTCGCAGGTTCTCTACCGTAGATTTTTTTTTTTTTTTGGAATTGATGAAGTCTTAAAAGGCCCAGTTTCAGACTTGTTTTGTTGAGTCTAAGAATGATAAATCTCTAAATAAAGTTCGTTCAAAATTCCTACCTGTCGGAAACAGACCCCAATTACAGAATATGAGCATCTAACGGACACTTTGCTGAACTACATATAAACAAAAACGAACAACACAATAGAACAGAAACATCAAAGCCAACTCGGCGTGGCTGCCAGATTCTTTTAAGCAAACTCTGACAGCGACAGCGGCAGTTAAAGTTAAGTTTCAACACAGAGAAATATTCGGGGGACAACAATCCCCCCTCCCGTATGTTTAAAAAAATGGAGTCAAAAAAGAAAGTTGCAATCCGCAATCTTTACTGATTTAAAAGTAAAGGCAGTTCGCTGCCCAGAAAAATATTCCGAAATTTGACTCGTAGCTTATATTTAAGTATGAGTCAAGATTTAAGTTTAAGGGTTTGGCTATGATGTGGCAAGCATTAGTGGCTGGTATAGGGTAGCAAGGGCGGCGACTGCCGCCTCACTTTTTTTACTGTTAAAAAGTAATGATCAAGTGAAAAATGATTTTTTTCTCAGTGGATTGATTAATTTCATCAAAATAAAAGCAGAAAATCCCCAAAATCGGACTTTTTTCATGCTATTTCATTAGAATGAATGAAAATCAAACAGCTTTTTAAATTTTTGATGCTATATTCTGCATTTTTTTTTTTTTTTAGAGATTATTAGATCAGTTACGTTGAAGTCCAGGAATATATAAAAATTTAACAAAAATAATTAAAAAAAAAAAAAGAACACTTTTGAGGTGTTACCCCTAACCCTCCTATTTATCTTCCCTCTTCACTTTTTTGGTGCACCAGCCGCCTATGTTTCCAGAATGAGCCCTAGTTTGTTTTTAACATTTGAAGGGCCAGGGGGAAAAATATGAAAGTCACTTTTTCGTCAATTTTGAGATATTAGCGCTATCTAAGGGCTCTGAAGGAATAATATCATCTGGTAGAACAACAAGGGGGAAAAACGATGAGAACCGACCGAAATGTGCATGAAAACTCTATTTACTACACAAGGAGTAACGAGAAATCAAACTTAGTTCTTCGTTTTTTTCGAAATCGCTTTTTGGTCACTTTCATCTTTTTTCCCCCTGGCCCTTCATTTAGAATCGTGGCAATCAACGAATTAAGAAAAAAAATCGAATGTAATATTTTTGGAAATTCCAATTGTTACCCCCCCCCCCCCTCCTCCCATTTTTACCTCGATACGAAATTTATATCTAAAACTAGCTTAATACCCGGCGTTGCCCGGGTGCTTATTAATACAACATAGCATTCAGGAAAAAAAAGTTTGAAAGAGTTCTATTCATATGGGCAGGGCCTGATTACCCAAAAGGCTCAGGAAGCTTGAGCTTCCCCTCCAAATTTTTAGAGGGCCCAAAAGTGACTGAAAAGCTACAAAAAAAAATTCAAGTTTCGACTTTTATTATTTAGCTTTAAAGAGAGCTGGTTCAATATATTTTGTCCCAATTGTGCTATATTGTACTTTAACAGCTTTTTTTAACTCTTAAATCATTTAAATTTTAAATTTGCCAAATATTTTTAGAAATTTTCCCCACAACAAAAAGCGGAGCGCCCCAAAATGAGATTTAGCTTCCCTTAACCACATTGGTTAATCGGGCCCTGCATATGGGTATAAAATAATTTGCATCAATCGGTCTCTTAGGTACAAACTTTGAAAAAAACTAAAATATTACAGAAAGTTATACGCTTACAGAAAAATAGTCTTATCAAAAGGTGAAAATTAAAGATCAATGTTGTTTGTGCTTTGCCGCGTCCACTGGCATGAAATATATGCACATGGAAGTGAAAAAAATGCATCAATTTCACCCGCCAAATTTAAAATATTAACTTTCTTTATTAATTGCTCCCACCTACAAAGTAAAAATTATTATAACTCAGAAATAAATCTATTTCTCGTTCTGAAGGCTTATCTCCATTACAGACGCAACTGTCGTCGCGTTGCAAATTTGAAATTCAAATCCGTGGTTCTTTTTATAAAGTCCACATGAATTATGATTTTTTTTACTTATTTCAATGCTAAAAGGAAATAGGTGAGCTTTAAATTGAAAATTCATTACTTTAATCGTAATCATTGTTAGAAAATACTCATATTTAAAAATCTTAAATTTCATCAATTTGAATGCTAAAAGGCCTATCTCGATTATAATATAAATAGGCTAGATTCCTATAAAAGGGTCATTTTTTGACAAAAAAATTTAAATTTGAGCTTTTTAGATTTTTTAAAATTTCAAGACCCCGCCTATGAGAATTCTAGGGCATCAAGGAACCTCTGTGTCAAGTTTGATGAAAATCTGACGCTAACTGTGGATTTGTATAGAGAACAAGTATATATACATACACTCATTTTTATAGATATAGATGTAAAGTATAAAATACGCTTGACGAAATTTTCAGGCGTATTACTGGTTTTCAATTCATAAAATACGGTTGTGGAGGCGGTAAAAAAACATCTGTGCTTTGAGCACATGATATTCTATCCCCTCCTGAAACTACGTTTCGAAAGAAACCTATAAGGGACAACGCTAGTAAAGTTTTTTTCGTTTTTTTTCAACGGATAAATGTTTTAAAGAGAAAAGTTTTGGAAAAACATAAATTCGTTTAAACCACTCATAAAGAACACAAACTATTTATTGATTTTCATAATTAAACTGGGGCGTATTCCAAACTTAGGCTTTAGGTAGATAAAAGGGTTCAATACGGAACTTCAACACTTTAAAAAATTAAACTTGTTTTCACACGAAAAGTATTTCATTATAGAAAATATTTAACACACTGAAGTATTATGATTGCTTAACAAGCAAAAATGAAACAAATTATCTCACTTTCTTCGAGAAGTATTTCATGTTTAATAGTTTAATCATTAGGAAATTTAGTAAGACCAACTTCATATTTACAAGACTACTGTATTCAAATCTTTAAAGTATAGTCTTTAGATTTTCAATTTTTTATTTCAGTAATGATTGTTTCACGTAGATTCATCTTCAGAAGTTATGTCAAATCAGATTATCCTAAGAACATATCATGATGAATCTAGAACTGGCTCAACTCTTTACTTCAGATTGTAATCTGAAAATTGATGGCATATGTGTTTGATTTGAGACATGGGAAATTGAATAGATTGATGAGTTCAGTTCTATGCTTTTGAAAAGCAATACTTTAAAAATAATAGTTATAGCTCTAAATATAAATGCGTTAACTCCCCCCCTCCCGAAAAAAACGAAAATCCGTGGTATTTCGGAAACACAACCATCTCATTCTTGTTGTTACATCATTTAAATGTTTTAGATATTTTGCCTTAAACTAGTACTTAATTTAGATTCTTAGAAAATACATTTATTGTTCAAAAAATCAAACTAGATTTTTTTTTTTTAATTCAAAGAATATGATTGAGCTTTACCTGAAGATGTATTAGTACGCACTGTGCTTAGATTTTGGCCACCAGGGCAAATGCCGAACCAAAGCAGACCTGCACTGTCTGTTTTGCTCGCCCCCTTCCCCCCCGGCCACTCTTGATTCAAGAACATTTACTAAGTGTCACACGAACATATCGGATGCTCGGTTATTGATTCATTAGTAGCTTTGCAACAAATCAAGTGTTAAAATTCCTCGAAAGCTTCAGAGAATTGCATGTAACCTGATTTATTAATGAGTTTTTAAAGCTTTATCTTAAACAGCTGTCATTATGCAGATTATTCACCATTAGAATTCGGAACACAGGCCGATCTTGCCATTTCAATCAGGATTTGGTGCAGGACAGAAAAAAAATTGATCTTGTGGTACTAAAATAGTTCGTGTGTTTATTTAGCTAGAGTTTAATTCAGCAACCTCAAAAATTGTTATAAAATAAGCTTCATAACATGAAATCTCTCTTACAGGGGAAAAGCTTGCGCCTCGGATTGTCCTATGCATCTCTGCTTACAACGAGTTTTACATAAATTTCAGTGTGTGGAGTAGAAATAAAAGCAAAAAGAAGGAAAGTTTACATTATTTTTATTTACACTTCAAAAGCAGGCAAAAGCTGATGACACAAGTAATGAACATGAGCAGTATGAAAAGTTTATAGAAATTGTATATGCTCACACATAAAGCAGTGACTAGCAACACAATTTTCAAGCCACTGAAAAACGGCTACAATGATGCCAGCAAAGAATTGAATCACGATATAAATACCAGGATGATCCAGCACTTCTACTGCTTTCGGATTCTGCCGTAGAAAATATCTCCTCCGTGAATTACTTCTCTTTAAACAGTTAAGGACAGAATGAATGATTTTCACTTATGACACACAAACATTTGCCTCCAAAGAGGGTTAAAGCTCTTGCATGGGAATTAAATCAAAAATGTATGTACACTATGGAAAATACTGAGGATGCTTAGCCAGGGTGTTAATGGAAAAATGCAATATTTTCATGCCAAAAACTAAATCTAGTTTACACCAAGTTTGCATGTATGGATTTCAAGCGATAGTCTAGATGATTTTACAATTGTACATACATAAATTTCAAATCCTACAGCAAATAATAGGAAATTAACATTTTTCATGCCCTCACCAAGACACCCTCATATGATGAAAACAAAAAACGCTCGTAAAATGTTGCAACAATTAAAACAATAACAAAAACAAGGGAAAAACTCACAATTGATTATGACACATCGAGAGTTTAGCCATAATATTTCAACAAAATTAAGACTACAAATATTTGCACCACGTCTAGATTGGTCAACAAGTTTCATGTATTAAGCAAGCAATTGGAAAAAAATTAATTTCTAATCTAGTTCAAAATTATTAAATGAGTTCCTACAATGGCAAGGTAACACTGAAACGACTGCAGTAAGTACAAGACTAAACCAGCAAATCACACGACACCAAAAGATTTAAAGTCCGTAATGATGAAGATCAACAGTAGGAGAGACCATATTTTTTGTACAGTGGAATATACATTGAGAAGCAGTCTTACTTGTAGACTACACTTTTAAAACACGCATCACTGAAGACATGTCCGCGGCAGGTAATGAAGGAAAGAGGATAGCTTCCAATCACTGCCGTGCCTGACCAACTTGATTCAAATGCTGGTGGGGCCGCTGAGGAAAATCCACCTCAAGAAGCCAAATCCACGTTGCCTACAACAGCCATAACAGGGTGTAGGTTTTTCCAACCGAGGACAACCAGCAGCAAAATCGCTCCTGTAAATGAGCCACTATTAACAACATGGCATACCATGTGTCAGGAGGATACAACAAGACTTTTTTTCTTCCATATTTGTTTCCAGCTTTTTTTTTAGGATTCTCTTTCTTTTTTGATCTTTAACTGCTCTTCGCCGAGGATTGTAGCTATCTCGCCCTGCATGAAAGCCCAGGGCACGCTAGAACCGGCCAGGGGGCACTTCTCGCCGCTGGGGCAGTAGACCTCGTTGCCGTTCGCCGCACCCTGGCTCTTGATGCTCTCCCTGGAGCAGGGAAAGCAGAATTTGTGGTTGGGGACAGACGGACACTGGACAAAGTGGGTGTCCTCCAGCCTCTCGTTGCAGAGGGTGCACTTGAGGGGCGGGGCCGGGGCTGTCACGCCGTCACCACCCGTGGTGGTCGTCGTGGTGGCCGACGAGCCGCTCGTCGTGGTGGTCTGGTTGTTGCTGTCCGCATCAACAGCGATGCCAGAAGTGGGGCGGGAGGAGGATGAATTTTTCTTGCCTGGAAGAGATAGTAGCTGGTTAGTCAGCGAATCCTATACATTGACAAAAATACTCGAAAACGTTTTTGTTTAAGAAGTACGAAATTGTGTAAATTAGGTGTTAAGGGCTATTCACATATCGTCCGCTTGTCACGTCCGTCACGATTTTTCTCCCCAGAAGTCAGCTTTACCATGACAGCAGGAACCCGTCAACGTACGTAGAAAGTAGATATTTGACGTACGTACGACAAAAGCAGCCAATCAGAGCAGAGTACAAGCGCCATCTTGAATAAAGAGGGATTAGACGAATACAGTCACGTGCTTGACGTGCGTACGAACTGTGTGAATGCCTCATCCCTTTCGGAACACGTCCGTCCGTACGCTTTACGTAGCAAACGTGACGCGCGGACGATATGTGAATAACACTTAAGGCACATTTGCATGATTCATTGTAAAAGTGAATCTACATTTTCCTACTCCTCATTATATGAAGCCCTTTGTGAGTTTTCCCTTGGGGTAAATGTATAAGTGCTCTGCTACAATTTGTCCTTCGATATATGTATATAAATTTGATAAAGTGAGTTGTTTTACTTTTATACTAAAATATCTACCTAAGTGTAATACCATTTAGCATGTAGAAATATGCTTGTTAAAAATATGAAGATAGACCACTTTTACAATGAACAAAAGATTTCATAGCATTCCAACCAGCAAAACCATTCATCATTACATTGACAAGATTCTTACTCTTGCTTTTGTAAATTTCGAGGTTTAAAACTTATTTGAAATTAACTTAAATAAAAATGATCCGTGGTGCCACAATGACTTGATATTAAATTTTTTTGACATCTATTGTTAAGCAGCTCTTCGGGGAGAGGGGGGGGGCGGAAGGTTAAATCTCTCCAGAACCCATAGTTTGAAAGTCTTGTTCTCGAGTACAAACCATATCAGAATCGTTTATAATGCCCCACAAAGAAAATTCTGGTAACTAATTGCAATAGTTTGATATCAAAAGAAAAAAAAAAAAATCAATACGCATGAAGCGTGCAAATTCATAACAGTTTAACATTTATCTGCTTTCAAAATTTTACCAATTTTCAAAAAAGGCGATTTTTATGAAATAATAACACTTGACCAACCTTCCATTATGTAATAAGGAATTTACCGTGTGGTAAGTGTAGTGCTGTTAACACTTCCTTGATCTGATTCATCGACTTGAATAAAAAATTTGCAGGTCTAGCAAAATGTTCAGCAATTGATGAAAATTCACAGAAACTAATAGTATGTCTGGGAGGGGAGAGGGGAGATCCTGACAGTCCAAACATGTACACAGGACCCAAATTTAACAATATTTGAGAGGGGGGAAATCCGCTATCTGACGAAATTCCGAATCTCTCCGACAAATTAAATAGGAACACACACACTTTGAAGAGAAAAAACATTAGGCATCATTAAAAAAATAATAATAATAACAACATACACACACAAAAAAAAGTAGAAGTTGCAAGTTGTAATGCAGCAAAACTATCTCCTAATTTGCCGAACTCACAGACGAAACTTGGCGAATAAGGAACTTTATGGGAGGTCACAGTGATCTTTCATGACCTACCATCAGCAGCACCCTTGCATGTGCATAACTACCGCTTTAGAATTAGGAACAGGGTTCGGAGGTGATTACTCCCACTAACCCCGGAATTTTACCCAGAAGACTTTCTCGTGACAGCTGAGAACTTATGACGAACAGATTTTTATTATCTCTCCTACAGACGCAAAATTAACTCTGGGCTGATTGTTTGTGGTCGTCTCATTTTGAAAATAACATTGAACTGTTATATGTCAATCCTAAATCCATCATCTTGCTCAGGCATTCAACGTAACTGAGTTTCAAAAATTTCCTTCCGCATTTTTGAAAACGGGACAACTTAACTTATCCTTTAGGAACCGGTGGTATACATGTTGTACCATAAGTCTTTTTGTTTTATTTTTTTAGAGGACGGGGTTGACCGGGGATTTTTTCAAGGTTTCATACGTCTAGTACGACAGTTTATACCTTCTCTTTTCAATGGAAAAGAAATATGTGGTTCAACTGTCGTACTACTTCTGTCGAAAGAAACAGCCCGGATCCAAAAGGTTAACAACGTGTGACTTTTTTGGCATAACTCCACGGGAAATCATCTGAGACATTGTTCTTGACCTTTGCATACGCATCACCTTTCTTTTGAAAAGCTTTTTCATTGCATTGATCGCAAGAACCCATTTTCCATAATTTTATGGTTCTCTGCTTAAGATTGGCATAGTAGTTTTAGCGTTGCACACCAATGTACATTGTACCCCATATCTAAAAAATACTTCTAACCAGGCCCCTGATTTCTCATTCTTCCCATAAGAGGGGGGGGGGTATAAATTCACTGCAAATAATCAAAAAATAATTAAAATCTCACTCAATTACATTTACTTCTCTCAAAAACAGGGGAGGGCAACTGAGCTTTCCTTAAATGACTGGCCTGCCTGCCTCTTAACCAAAACAAATCGGATTCGAATCATTTCCTCACACTAGCCACGTGTTTTTTCAGCGGATTCAACCAACTTAGCAACACCACCTACTTAATAATCTATCCATATAAAATGTATGTATGTATAGAAATATGTTTGTATGTTTGTTCTTTATACAAATCCAGTTTTTATCGGATTTTCATCAAACTTGGCACAGAGGTTCCTTGATGAACTGGAATTCACATAGGCGGGGTTTCGAAAGTTAAAAAAAAATCCAAAAAGCTCAAAATTCAAATTTTTTGTCTCGAAATGGCCATTTTCTTCCAATTTTGAAAAGACAGAGTAATAGAGATAAGCCTTTAAGCATACAAATTGATAAAATTTAACACATTTAAATGTGAGTATTTTCCAACAAAGATTACGATTAACAATGAATTATCAATTTAAGACTCGCCTATTTCATTTTAGCATGAAATAAGTTTAACATAATGCAATACCGGACAACGCCGGGTAATAAGCTAGTATCTATATAAAGTGAATTCTCACCCACCAGCTGTTATTCCGTTGGGCGAGTGGCGGGCGGCCGATCCGGGCCTGCTCGTCCCATTGACTGCATTCTCGGCGATGCTGTTCCGGGGCGATCCGGGGGGCAGGTTGTCGGCCACGGACATGAGGGCGGCCATCGGGGACTGGCCGTTCGCCTGGACCGCCACGACGGTGCCTTCCGGAGAACTGACCGTGCGGCTGCCCAGCGGGGAGACCGTGCTGGTGACGGACGTTGGCACGGAACTGACTGCGCTGAACGCTGCAAGGAGAGAGGGGAACACTTTGTTAGTGGAAAAATGGACAACGTTTAAAAAGTACAACTATATTCATTAAAAAGAGTTTAAAACTCTGCAAACAGCTGTTTCAGGGGCCCGTCACCAGTGCATAAAAATACAAAGAAAAAGACAGGTTCACATGCCAAAGACTGACAAGTGGACAAGACTGACAGTTCACTTGCCAGTCTTTGGCATGTGAACGTCTTTTTCTTTATATTTTTACGCACTAATGATGGGGCTTGCAGTTTATAGCCTCGAAACAGCTTTTTGCTGAGGTTTAAACTCTTTTTATGAATATATTTGTACTGTCTATTTTTATACATTACATAGTGAAGTTTTCGAAAGCTGTTTTTACAATACATCATGTGTACCTTACGTTAAACATTTAATGAATTTATTAATATGCACCACTCCCACAAACTGCCGTACCATGACAGTGTATTGTAGGGACAGATACAAGAGAGAAGCGATCTCCCGTTCCATGTGGAACTCGCCACTAGCAAATTTTCAACATTGAAGTTAAAAAAGACTTTTTCAGACTATCTTTGACAGTAGCAGGAGGGAAGTTTAAGGCTCTCCCCAGGCAGGGACGTCATTTCAAGTTTTTCTAGGAGGGGGGGGGGGGCAACGGGTCTAAGCACAATGCAATTTCATCGGAAAACACAAAAAACTACGCCCACTTATATGTAACTACATTGATTTCTCAAAGTCAGAGGGACCTCCCTAAATGTGTCCTAAATGGCCTGTCCCCAGGATACGTTCTGCAATTGAAGTCAAAAACATACGAGGTCAACATTTGTAAACCAAGACGTGTAGTAAAGGATACTACGTAATAAAACTAATCGTCCTTTCCTCGAGACATTTTTTCTAGATCCGTCCTTAGTGTGAAAGTGCGGCTTATTTGCATGAAATCTTATCTAACACAATACTAGTCAATCTTGTGAAATAGGTAACTCATTGAGGACAGCAACTAAACAATAAATCGTTCCTGAATCGTCAGAAAAAATTTAAATAAAAAACAAAACTAATTGCAACATTATTAAATGCAACACATTTTAATAGTATACAGTTCATCTTTTAAGCAATGCTTGCATAAATTACAGAGAGCACCACAGGCTCAACGGTGTCTAATTAAATTAAGTTAAAAAAGGTGACATTTTAAGAGTATTGAGTGTTAAATAAAGATAAATTTAAATTGAATGTTTAAAAATATCCCGAAACCTTTTATGTGCTTTCGGTTTATTTTTTTTCTTCTCTGCAAATAATTATAAATTTTATCTGGTTTTGATCTACATTTAAGACTTCTTTTAGTGAGTGATCTGACTAAAAGTAGAGCTGAACCTTCCCTCACCTGATCACTTAAAACCATGGAAATTGAATAAAGATCGTCCCGAAAAAAAGTACTATCTTCGAAAAATTGAGAACCTTATTCACTCATAATTTTAAGCTAAAATCAAAGCATGCAAAAAGAAGACAATATAATCAGTCAGCCAGTAAAGATAAAAACTTTTCAACATGAACATTGTATTTTTGTGCTCTTCCAAATTTTTGTGCCAGGCCAAACAAAGGCAGAAAATTTTCCAATGAATTTAGTGTTATTTATTTGTATACTTTCAACTTAAACTACTTTCTATACAAACAATCAGTGCGCGGAAGCATTACAAAACATTAGAATGCATTAGTTTAGTTTGGGGGTGTACCCCCCCCCTCCCCCTACCAGAGGGAGATGGGTTAAATTGAAGTTTTTGAACCGAATTTGAAACTTTTAAGTTTTCTTTTCGCATTTTAATTTGTGTTATCTTTTTTTTTTTCTTGCATTATTGCGCAAAGAAAAACGAAACAACATGCCTTTACTATTTTTCCATTTCATTCTGTTTAATATTTATTATTATGCTCCCCAAACTCGATGGAAACATACAAATTAAATACCCGCGATAAATATTGAAAAGAAATTGATTAGCCCTCCGGCATTTCCAAAGCCACAACTTTGGTCACGCCACGGTGCGGCGCGCCGCCGAAATGTGGAAAAACGAAACATGTCGGCCTTTCATCATCACTGGCACACGTGATCCCGACAAATCGCACGTGCAGGGCAGCGAACTCCCGCCTGTTTTGAGCGATGACGTCAGCCGAGGTCGTCCAATCCAAATTAACTGGAATTTCCTGTCGGAAAACTGGCTCTTTCTCCGCGAACAGCTCCGCGCGATAAACGTGTTCCCCCGTTCCCCCTTTGCCGGTCTCCTAATATAACACTTCTGGAATGCCTCTCCCCCCCCCCTCTTCACTTCAAAAAACGATCTCGTATTCAGGGGTACGTGATATTCGTTACACTAAAAATATAGTTGTGAGATAGCGATGATAGACAACACAAGACTGAAGCCGGAATACGATTGCGAAATATTTTGAAATATAATTTAAAGTCATAAGTTCGTCCCCCCCTATTCTTATTACTAATCCATCACGCACATTAAATTTTTAAACAATCTAACCCACAGTTCTTTTAAATGTTTTGTTAAAATATTTTCATATGCATTTTCCTTTATCGTACATTGGTTCTGCAGCAAATTAGAACGAAGAATAGAAAATGTTTTGAACTTATTGATAATACGTAAAATAAAAGTAAGAAAACATGGATATTGCAGATGAAAATATTATGAATTAACATTTTGAAGAACAACTATGGCTTACAGAACATAAAAATTGAGCGTGAAACACACAAAAAATCATCTGCACGTAAAGGGGAAGAATGGGGATGGTTCCTTCAGTCAAAAGTGCCACTTTGAGTCACTGACAGCGATTGATCGTCTTTTAAGATTATTTTTTAAGCAAGAAAATGAGTCAAAATTAAGGGGGAAAAAAGCAATTTACAACATGTTTTAGAACGTGCTCTTTCAGAAAAAAATATTTTTGAAAAATGGGAAATACCCCATTGAGCAAAAATTTATTTTCTAGACACTTTAAAAACTAATTGTTAATACTATGATTAAACGAACATCTGTCGGCCAAAACAATCTTAAATTAAGGAAATATCAAACTTTTTCTTGAAAATATGAAAAAATAAATAAACATATTTCTGTCATGTTTCAATAAACTCTTTGCTGTACACAGTTCGAAAAAAACCTTCTCGGGCTAATTTTATTTTTGCAATACAAATTCTCGAGAAACCTAAAAATTAATGACCGGATAAACCATGATTTTTTATTGTGGCAGTGGCAATTACAGAACTTTTAAAGCTTGTATTTGTCAAATTACGCCTATATTAAGTGGCTCATTCACGTTTAACAGAATTAAATCGAATCGAATACGACCAATTGTATCTACTAATCGCGCAGCCAGAAATTTGTTTCCCCACCCAGAAAGAAATTTCTCGCTACGCAACCGGTCGATAGGATCAAATACAACAGGAAAAAATATGACACATGTAAAAAAAAGCATAAAAAATCTACTAGATAGCGATATTTCGGGCACAAATTGCAAGCATTTACTCACACTTTTCAGAATAGATTATTTTCTGAGTTGAAAAATATAACTTATTTTCAATCGAAAATTTTTAGAAACGCAAATATAAATTTTTCATATTATTTGCTTACGAAACGTGGGCCAATAAAATCGTTTCCCCCTTTTTTTAATGCTTATTTGATAGATGATTGATGAGAAATGTCTGCTACTTTAATTTCACATAAATCTAAGAACTGATACGTAAATAGCTACGATTTTTATTTGGGGAAAGACAGTTTTTTAGCTTTTTCTGGGTTTGAAATAAAAATAAATAATAATAGCATAAACAAATAAAAATATAATTTTTAAAACAAAAAGAGAAAGACAATAAATAGCACATAGCAAACAGATTTCTAACTAATTTAAAAAAAATCTTTTCAACTCACGGGTTCAAGAGGTTCTTATGTATTTAGGGTTCGTTGAAATTAAAAGGTTTTAGATTTTGAAATTTCAATATTGTGTTATGAATTAATGAATATTTTCACTGAAGTTTGTTATTATTGATTACACACTGAAGTGTATAGATAAACATTCAATTTTAGTAACGATTGTGATGGTGCAATGTTAGAATATACTAATTTTTAATTGAAAATTTATACAGCAAACACACGGATTGCATTTGCTAATCAGACATGCCAAACAATAATAAGTACCAGTTAACATAAAACTTTTACAAAGTACTTTGAACTTTTGAGACTTTTTAATTGCTTGTTGTGGAGTTGTTGGTCAACCACTTCCGATGAAACTACTTTTGAAAACGATAAAACTACTTTTGAAAACGCCAATTGAACGTGTTTTCAAAATAAACAATATTTAATTGCTACAAAAATTTTAGCAATATTCAATTTAATATTTTTGTCACATTTTAGGATGAATAACATATTTAAACTTCAAAACAATATTTTAAAATTATACTGCACCGTTGATGAAAATGTAGATATCTATTTAAAACTTGCTGTGCTCCTAGGAACATGTAAACTACCTTGGTTATGAAATTTAAAATCGACAGGTGAGTGAATTTATGTTTCATGGAAGCAATTTGTATTTGCAATTAGAAATTTAAAACTTAAAGTCCCTCTTAATAATAAGATTTTCTACATTAGTAAGCTTGCGCCAACACTGGATGTTAACTAATTGTATAATAAAGAACTAAACCATTAATTACCGAATGCTAGTTGAGTTATAATTTCAAGAACAGTAAGGTGATGTCGTGGGGCTAAATTAAATTGAAATGTGATTCGAGTTCGACAAGTTAGCTGTTCGAGACTGCCATTAATAGTGAAATCACGTTACACAACTTTAAGGGACTACAAATTTCGTTCGTTATAACGGAATTCAAACAAAGCAATGAATATTAAATCGGGGTTGAAAATTTTTCTTTCATTGAAGTGGATATTTTGTTGTTTTCGTAATCGTTCTAACTGGAGTTTCCTGTATTCAAGAAATGAAGATTTCGCAAAATCAAATGGCATCCTTTCAGCAAAAGATTTTTTGAGCCTGATAAACTGTTCATAAAATTAAAAATGTTCGAAAATCAGAGAGCTTCTTAAAAATGGTCTGCTTAAAAAGAGAAAGGAGAGTAGGATACAAAAACCAGGCTACAGCGGGAGGAGAAATCTATTATGAAGCCACCGGTTTAACAACAACAAAATCTCCCACCCAAAGACCTTGCCCGGCGAGATGCGACGTCATGCGTGACGTCAGCAGCGTAGAGGTAGTGGAGTTGCGTGTCTGCATCCCCGCAAGGCAGGCAGTGATTTCAATGCTTTGACAGCTAAAAGTGCGCTCCGCAATCGCAACACGTTGCACATCAGTGGCGCTGGGGGGAAAAAACCCGACTGTTATTTTATTTCTTTTACTTTGTACGTTTTTATTCTTCTATTCTACATACTCACATCTTTCTTCCTTTCCAGCAATAAAGAATTTCAGCCTTACCCAGATTTATTTTTCCTTCCCTATTTGCAACATTTTTTTCCCTCATCAACAAGTAGTTGATTATTTGGAGCGGTAATTCAAAACTTTGAAGACCAAGTCTATATTGCTTCATTCTATTCGTCCTTCAGTTTAAGAATGCGGATGGGGGCAAATGCAATATAAGGCATAATATACATACGGCTCCATATTTTAAAATTTCAAATGTTTTTAACAAACTTTAAGAACAACACAGCAAAGTCCGAAATGTTAAATCTCGGGACTTTGGCATTCCCGAGTTTTGGAACATTTAAAATTGAAAGAAATTCCTTTTCCAATCTCCAAGAGGGGGGGGGGGGGGAAGCGCGAGAACTTCTGATTTGACTCGAAAAATAAATGCAATATCACAAACGAAATAAAGAAATTATAGAACACAATGAAAAATAAAAAATGTCCTACAAAAATCCTAAAGAAAAGAAAATGAAAATAAAAGATTCTAGAAACTTAAAATTTAGAATTTTTTCAAACATATATTTCCAATATAAAATGAAAGATTAAAACAAAGTCTGAATTTTGAAACTTTCTGAATTACGGATGTCCGAAATTGGGACTTTTACTCATTGTTAAAAAAACTCAAGTAACTTAAAAAGTTTCGAAGTTCATTAATTACAGATTGACGTAACCTTTATTTTACTTAATAAGAAATCCATTTGAAAGTTACATACAAAATGTTGTTTTAAAATAGTTCAATTAAATAACATGTTGAGTTAACCTCATAAATATTAAAATGCAAACGTTTGCTCAACCGCGGAAACTAAATTGCGAGGGTGAACAACTTAGCGATGCGCAGAGCTGTCACAGTGAAGCCCAATAAATATTCATTTATTACATATTTTTGGAACAGTAATTCTTCGGGTATTGATGCAGAACACAACACATTTTGTCACGTAATAAATGATTTCTAATTCATTCTCAAAGTTTGATCAATTAAAAAAAAATATACGTTTCAGTACGAATGAATGCGTTTGAAAAAATATTTTAAAAGCCAGTGTGAAATAGAAGGTTAAAATTAGAAATAGAAGGTTTATAAAAACAAACAAAAATGAACCGCGGATTTAGTTGTTTATCCAACTGTGCGCACGTTTACCATTGAATTTTTCATCGTAAAGAAAGCTCTTTTTCAACTAAAACATTAAGTAATGTGAATAACAAAATAAAAAATTCCATTTACAATTTCAGAAATAAAAAAATAATTAAAAAAAAAGCATGGAAGCAATAGGTAAAGTGATTTTTTTCTAAACGCTGATTAAAACTAAGTGGGGGTAAACGAAGTGGGAATGTAAATACATACCCCCCCCCCCCCACACACACACAACAAGATAATAACTTAGGTTCTCTTGTTAAAATTTTATGAAATTGATAAAGTAAAATGGGTGAGTATTCTATCAAAATATTTGCACATAATCCTAAAAGAATACCAAAAGCACTTAATAATACGATTACAAGGAGAATAAATTTCATTATTTTTATTTATTTATTTTTTTGCCGTTTAAAAATCTGTGAAATAATCAACCGCCCATAACACCACCGCTGCAATTCAAATTTTTCCAGATTGGGGCAAGAGTATCAACTTAATACATATTATATCCAAAAAAATAAATAAGCAACGAAACCAAGCACTCTAAAAACAGGTACATTGAAGTTTCTGCCGCCCCCCTCCCCCAACTCCCTAAATGACGAGCCTGCAAAATTCTCTATATACCCCAACGTCGGGATCGGCAGCCACATGTTTAATTGTCACAAAACACGACATGACTAATATACTCAAATCAAAAGTTGATATTTTAAGTAAATTAAACGCACTTTGTTCATTGGCAAGTCACACAGTAACTCCCTTTCTAGTGCTATCATTGGTACTATTCCCGTATCAACATCCATAAAAAAAAAAAAAAAAAAAAAGTGAAAACTATTTTATTATGATTGACGTCGAATCCAGGACTACATCGAGTAAGTAGTTAAATAAATAACGATTCTGAAAAATAAACAACTAATAAAATTATTTTAAGGATACAACAAAACTACCATCTTGTCAGCATAAATCTTTCATCCCCATACTTTTTATTCATTGTAACTTTTTTCAAATATCAAACGCGCGAATATACGTAAAACGTGTTCTTATTTTCACATACATTTATGCTCAGTGAGGATTAAAAATTCTGAAATAGTCATAAATAAACTTTTGTTGCAGCAATCATAAAATCTTCTATCTTTTAGAATGCTAATTCTGAACGACAGACACAAATCGTATTGTACGAAATTGCACATGTTTATTTTTTATAAATTTATTTAAAAAAATAAATAAATATACTCAACGAAAAATAAAGTTGTTTTTCAGAATAAATTGATTTGCATTTTTGATTTTGTAACAAACACAGCTGAAATCAAAGCAGAAAAGGTGACACGATATAAATCTTTTAACATTGAAGTTTTCAATGTTCTGACTGAACTAATATTTTTTTTATTCAGGGTAAATCACTTACTCTCTAGAATAGTTATTTTGCTCACCAAACTTATTGATTTCAAAAGTGATCAGCATTGAATCGATTTTATAAATGTCTTCGGTTTTTTCTAATTTGATACTCATTATTTTTACTTTAGTCATTTGTTTCATTTCAAAGTACAAAATGAATTTAAAAAGCTTAATTTCTTCTGGGAACATGAATTTATGTGGTTTATCACGCTAAAGGATTTCAATAAAACAAACACGCGTTTTTTTTTTTTGGGGGGGGGGGGGCGTGTCCATGCCGCTTACCGAGTCGCTGAAAATTTAAAGAGGGCGCATTTTAGAGTATTTTTTTTTTTTTTAGTTTGCGATCCGTAGTACTTAAAGAGGATGAATTTCATCTTTGGAAAAATTGGTTCATAAAAATTAATCTTGGACCTTGAAACGTGTATCATCGAAATGCAAAAGTTGAAGTTATTAATACTAAAAAAAAAAAAAAAAAACAGCATTAGAGCTGAAAAATTAGCGGTTTTGTATCCGTGATTCAACAGAGAACGGGAGTATATAAACGGCACACATGATTCTGACGCTCACAGGCTTTTTTTTTTTTTTTTTCAGAATAATATTGCACATTAAACTGACGTAAATTCTTCTGTTCATAGAATTTTGTACCAAATTTTAACACAACATGATTTAACAATCATGAAATACACTGAGAACGGAAACTGCAACGGCGTGCTGCGCATATTTTAGCAATTTAACTTAGCATAACAAAACATTTATAAATAATAACTGAGAAACATAAGAGTTACAACGGTTAATATGAAGTGATTAAGAACTAAGAAGTTTTGTCATACACCGAATGAATTATGTTCAGAATAACGGTGATCAATACGAAATACCAACTGGTATGCAGAAATTTTAATAAGCATTCATTGTATAAATTTAACTGCAACAACTGACATTTATTTTTTGTTCTTCGCTTGATTTGAAAATGATTTCCATGAATAAAAGGAATGATTTTGAGTTTAATCAAGAAATCACACTAGAACTATTTTTTTTAAATGAGTATAGGTATTACTCTGTTGTGAAAATTCATGCTCTTGTACTGTCAAATGCCTTGTTTTTCCTTTTCATTCTCACAATATCAGCGCAATTAAAATTTCTTAGCAGCTATTAAACTTAAATGTGAAGATGTGATGGTTCAAACGTTTTGTTCAAATCCTCGGAAATAGCAGTAGTTCCATGTGAAGAGCTCGATGCGCTTTGTTCAAAAATATAATGCATGAATTCTATTTATATTGTAGTGATCACCACATATGTGTGTATCTACATAAAATTGAGCAAGAATTACAAGAATTAACACATTGTGGGCTGGATTGCGGGTATAAATAGCCTCATTTGTGCTTATTACCGGGCAGTTAAATCAAGGCCGTATCCAGAAAAAAATTTCGGGAGGGGCCCAGTTTCGTACATTGCTCAAACACACATACATTTTTGTGTATGTTATGAGTCTAATTTCTAGCTGATGTTTGATGATGTGTGTGTGTGTGTGTTTTTTTTTTTTTTTTTCATTTCTTTATTCTTGTTATTTTTAAAAACTGAGTTTTATTGGGGGTAGGAGTATCAAGAGAGATATGCAATGAGAACTTTTTTAGGTGGGGTAGAATATTCGTAATTTTAGGGGGTCCGGGGGTTTCTCCCCCGGGTAAATTTTTGAAAAAAGTTTTTAAAATTCTGTATTTTGAGGCCTTATATGGGGCAATTGGTACTTCAAAAACATGTTGGAAAAGTAGGCAAACAACAATTTCATAAATTTTCTGCATTCTTTTGCAAGTTAAGATTAATCAAAGCATAAAAAAATGTTTAGTTTAACGAACGATTAATATTAAGCGACAGAGAAGAAGGACAAGGGAGAAAAGATTAACACATTATCACTTGCTTACATCGGTTTTCACTATAGTTACATAGTAGTTTTTGATCAGTTCCCCAACTAACCGACAGACACAGCACTTAGTGACATAAAATAACCAATAGTATAAAACACATAAAATTCTTTAAAAGAAATAGTGTAGAGATTTAAAAAATAATTAACGAGAGAGTAACATTCTGGCCATTTAGTTAATTCATAGTTTTATTATTTGATAAGAAATAGGATTGAAGCACTTGTAAAGGAGTTTTAAAAAGCTATTTAATGATTTTTAAAGACTCTAGAACAGTTAAAATTCTTTAACTTTCCAGTCTCTGACGTTTTAATAGTTGATTGGACAGTCTTACGAAATTGTTAAAACTTTGAAAGACACATCTTTTTAAGATTAAAAATAGACATTAAAAAATACTTATAACGACAATTTCTTTTTCAATCACTAGTACTGCAGAAAACGAAAAAGAATACAGGTAGGCTAATATTTTTTCTCGTGCTTAACATATTAATAAAGGAATCAATTACAAAGTAACTTCTAAAATACTGAATAAGGTGTTTAATAAATAGTCAGAAATGAAACATGTGAGTCACAAAGAATTAGAAAATATGCTACAAAAAATGCTGGAATATGATTTTTGCATTACGCAGAATATTTTTTTAATCAAGGAGCTGAGTTTTGCGCAACTTGTTTCCCACCTCCCCCCCCCCCCACACACACACACATTTGTGTTAGAAACTTTAAAATTCAAGGTATACAGCTACATTTAACAAAGTTTTCAAGGTTTTTAAGCATTTGTAACTGTAATTTTTTTAAAGTAACTCTTGTCTAAGATAGGTATCCGTTTTTGTGTGGTCTAAATGATTGAAGACATGTTTAGCTATTAAAATCTCTCGAGAATTACAAATACTTATAAATGGGGACCAACAAATTACCCTCTTAATTGAATCAGGGCGATGAGAAGCAATCTCAACCTAGTCGGACACTAGAAGCCCGGCGATTTAGGGGGTAAAAATCTGAGTGGTATATGTTTTATAAGTTTCATGGGGGAGGGGGGCCGCCGATCAAACTGACAAGTAGCTGGCCTTGAGCCTGAATTGATTTGGGACAGAGAGCTGGAAGCAGGCCCGTCATTTCGGGGGGTCAGGGGGGGATCAATTGCCCCCCCCCCCCCGACTTTGAGAAATCAATGTATTTACATATAAGTGGGCGTGGTTTTTAATATTTTCCAATGAAATTGCATTGTGTTTGGACCCTTTGTCCCCCCCCCTGGAAAAACTTGAAATGACGTACCTGGCTGGAAGTGCTAATGAGAGTCTTGTTTTCAAATATGTTTTGCAGCTAATGAGAATTTTAATTGTCTTTTTTTTTTTTTTTTTGTACTTCTTCAAATTTTCACTCATTTAGTTAACAGTAAAAAAAAAAAAAAAAAAAAAAACTTTTTTTTGCCATTTGAAATTTAAAAAAAAAGGAAAACTTTTTTGTTTTTGTTTTACATTATAAAACATTTCGGGTTTCGGGGGGGGCTCGGGCCCGTCGGGCCCCCCCTCTGGATACGGCCTTGAGTTAAATCAGGATCCTTTAAAAACCAATAAGAAGTGCACGCTGAAGACAAAAGAAGACATGAAAGATAGTAGTGCACATTACACACAAGGGCGTATACAAGGGAGGGGCGATCGCCCCTCCCTTGAGGGACTCTTCTCCAGATGGCAATTTTAGATGGTCTTCGATGATACTATGAGAAGTGGTTGGGATTCGGGGCTCTGATATGGATTTTTTTCGAAATTGAAGACCGAAATATTTGTAATAAACATGTGTTAATCTATGGTAAATAAAGGGTCAAGTAGAAAAAAAAAAAAAAAACAATCACCTAGGATGTCCGTTACAATGCCCTTTTGGGAGCCCTTAGTTGTAAACAGGACCATGAAAACAAAATTTTCAAGAGCCTTGTTGAATTCTTTCAGAGCCCCTAGGAGGAAGTGGCCCTTCGCATTTGTGACATTGTAAATCCGCCGCTATTGTTTACATGGCAACTATGAAAATGTATGGATTTTCCAGTGAGGGGGCCCAAACTTTTACTAAACCTCCTGGGCATGACTCATAACTCGATCGGGCCCCGTTCGCGACCAGTCCACAATGTGTCAAAGCGCAGAGCAAGTTCAAAATTGGAGAATTAAGTGGGAACGTACCTTTCATGCTGTTGGCCTGGTCAAAGGAGAAAACTCGGCCAACCATGGCTTCCTTCTTATACCGGGCATCGAAAGGTACTCCCATGACAGCCGCCGGCAGGGATTCTCCCCGGGTGAGGGGCGGGCGCCCTGCGTGCCCCGGGGCCTGATCTTCGACCACGATGTGGCGCTTGGGTTCGGGGTGGGCGCCGTCGTCGTCGTCGCCCCGCTCCGAGTTCGCTCTCTTGGCGGCCGAATTCTGACGTAGGGGCAGATGGGGCGGCGGTAGGGGAGCCCCGCGGGGCGCGAGCCCGCCGGGGCTGCCGCGGGTGGCGGCGTCGTGCGCCGCGGCGATCGCCTCCGCGGCCTCGCGGTGGTGCAGCCGCTGCCCGTTGAACTCCAGGAGGGCGGCGGCGCGCTGCTGCGCCCCGTAGCGGTCGACGGCCGGCACCGGGGACCGCGAGACGTGCGGCGTGCCCGGCACGCTGTGCGGCGGCGTGAGGATGCCCTCCGGGGACACACCGTTAAGGGCGGCCTCGTGCTGTGACGGCCGGGGCGGCGGGGCGCCCCCGGAGCCCTTGAAGGCGGGCGCCGCCCTGGGGCTGGCACCCTCGGGGAAGCTGTGCGCCCGCTTCATCACCCGTGCGTTCTCCAGCACGTTCTCGATGCGGTCGGCGCCCTCGTAGTTGACGCAGCCCCGGCACACGGGCTCCGAGAAGTCGTGCAGCATCGCCCACGGCATGCGCGGCAGGTCGCACAGGTAGCAATGCTGGCGGTGGCTGCGGGATACAGATGACATCCTGACCATTGGCAGGAGGATCGGTCCGATCGAGTCCCTATCCTATTTTGAGAGAGAGTTGAAGAAGGGAAAAGAAAGAAAACAAAAACGCGTTCAGATGGAGTTTCTAATCCTTAGCGCGGAATACCGAAAACACACTTCGCTTCGATCCATGGGATGAACTGCTTGTGTGAGAATGAGGATCGGTTCTGTAACGACCGTCCGGGTTGCCATTCGCGCGATTCAACTGAACGGTGGATTTCTCGCCAAGTGGCGCCGTTCCGAACGGCGATGATGGGGGACGGATATTTTGTGACAAATCTCGCGGAGCGGAATGCCGCCGTTATTGTAGATTGATACATTTCATCAAGTTTTGGAATCAGATTTGACCAGGCCCATCATTTCAGAATGTTCCATTGACTGCAAGGGCGGATCTAGAAATGTTTCAAGAGAGGGGCGATTAGATTTATTACATATTTTTAGCACACATCTTAGAATACAAATGTTGACCTCATATGTTTTGGACTTTAATTGCGAAATATATCCAGAAGAGAGCCTTAAATCTCCGTTCTGCTAGCATCAAAGATAGTCTGAAAATGCCTTTTTTGAGCTTCAATTTTGAAAATTTAGCAATTGTGAGTTCCTCAATTCCTCAAGGGAGAGGTGATCGTCCCCATCGGAGTCTGTTTTGTATCCGTTTCGCCCATTTAATACGTTTATTCTCCCCCCCCCCTCCCCGTGCATTGACAGACCTGAAATCGTCAATTACTAGAGAATGCTGCGATTACGCTTTTCTTACAAAGTTGTTTTCCCATTCCGACTATTACCAACCCAACGAAATATCCGTTTCACCGAAATAAAGTTTCAGTCTCAATTTAATTTCCATTAAGCAGCTTAAATTCCAAAACAAAGAAACTCCCTTCACAACGAATAATATCTGCAGTCCCTTTAAGGATTGTTGTAGCAGAATTTTGGTAACCACAGGTCACTGTCATCAAACAAGACCAATCAACGCTACCGAAACAAACTGCCCTATAAGTGATGCCCCTCCCTAGAAAAAATATCTCATCAGAAGAAGACCTAGCTTTGGAAAACAAAAATGGAAAAGCACTGTCCTAGAGAAGCTAAATCTGTAATAAAAGCTAGGAATACCGAACAAAATAGCGACATGTGTATGTGTAGTATAGCAAAGGCAAGTTGTTTTCCTTGCATCAACAATGTGCTAGTAACGAAATCTCTTTTACAGAAGTCCCGTTTTTAATAAAGAATTTACATAACAAAATTAATCGGTAAATTTGAGACACATTTGTGTCCTAGAAATAAATAGTTTTTTTTAATAATCATCATATTTATTATTTCTCAAATGTGTGTATGTGTTCAGTTCTTTTTATTGTCTTAATTTTTATGAGAACACAATAACTTCCTCAATAACTCATGAAACTTCAAAAGTAAGGCATCATTTTAAAGATTCCCCCCCCCACCGCTTTCTTCGAAACATATGAAGACATTTCACGCGTTTTTATTGTTTAGTACACACATAAAAAAAAAATAATAATTCATTCTGTTGTTATTACGCGCTGCTTCAATGTACGAAACGAAGCCCTATTTTCTCAGTTTGTTAGAGCATCCTGTTAATAACGCGGAGGATGTGAGTTCAAAACTCCAAATGTTGAAAAATATCGTTTTAAATAGTTAGTTCAGTTGAAAATAGCGTTCTCGGAGTTCCAGGGGTGCCCATCCCCCCTCCCCAAGCTCAATGGCGCAAATTCCCCCCCAAAAAATGTTCACAACCCTCTTATGCTTTTTGTTTGATTTATTTTTAAAAATATTTATTTATTTATTGTTAAATATTATTTATTTATCTATTTTAATTGTAACTGTTTGTTTTTTATATATTATTAATTCTTTTAAGTTCGAATTATGCAAAGAATAGAATCGCTTTTTTTCCCTTTCAGACATTCGAAGCACACACACTCGCACACACAAAATAAATAAGTAAATAAATAAATAAATAATAACACAGAAATCAGGGTGTAAAAAAATCAATGATTTTTTTAAAAAAATCAAATAAATCGGATTTTTTTGATTTAAATCAGATTTTTTTGATTTAAATCGATTTTTTTTTATTTTTTTGAAACAAAATTAGAAACTTCAGTTATTAAGTAATTTACATTTATGAATGGCTTTCCTTTAAGTTTTTAAAAATACAAAAACACCTTTGAAGTAAAGCTTCACTAAAAAAGTATGAGGTAAAACCGGATTCAATGCAAATGCATATGATTTTAATCACTTTTAATACCAACAAAATTATGAAACACTATACAGAAAAAATGAAGACATTAAGCAGCATTACACGAAGTTTTAATGAAATGAGAAAGAGGTACAATGAAAAATTTGTATACAAAAATTTTAAAATTAAATATGACTTTTTCAACTGGAAAGAAAATAATAATAAAAAAAAAGAAATAAAGAAATCAACAACTAAAAATCAAATGGGGCAGGAAGCTCAACCAAATCTTCACTTCATTCAGCACCCACCCCCCTCTTTATTTTGTAAAGATGGAATCATATTCCATTTCATCTACTGATAAGGACTCCCCCCCCCCCCCCACCACAAGTTGCTAATGCAAGGCATAGAAAATTCATCTTCTGTCTGGTTGTTTTTGTTTTTTCTTTTACTGAAAGTATATCACACACCCTATCATGTCCCTCCCCTCTCAATTTACTCTTTGCAACACCTGCCCTGCAGCCCTGCATGTATTTTCTTTATTTCACATATTAGACAAAACAAATAGCATTATTTGAACTGCAACCTTCCACCATCTGTGGAGGGGGGATGAGTAGGATTACTTTTCAATTTATTAGATGGAAATCAAAGCTCTAAATGAAAATAGCAAAAATAATGAAATTGGGATTGCCCAAGAGAATTTTATAAGGATTAAAATAAAAAGTGATTTAAATCAATGATTTTTTTAAAAAAATCAATTGATTTAAATCGCGATTTAAATCACTGATTTAAATCAATTGATTTAAATCATTGACACTCTGACAGAAATAAAAGAATTAATTTTTATTAAAAAAAGAATTGATGAATATTTTAATTAAAAAAATCCGTAAATAATTTTAATTAAAAAATTAATTAATAAATAATTTCATGAAAACAATTAATTAATAAATAATTTTAATAAATAAATACAAAAAATAAATAAATAAATTAGTTTTTAAAAAAATCCCCTCCCGCCAAAATGTCTGATGGCGCAACTTGCGCCATAATCCCCTTCCCCCCTGTGAGCATCCCTGCGGAGTTCGAAGTGCATGGCATCAATCCTTTTTTTTTTTTAGTCTTAACTATCTTCGGGGAACGTAACTTGAATAAATACAATCTTCAACCTCAAGTTTCCTTGCTGAAAATGTGTGCCGGCACTCATATGCAAGTTGCGTCGCTTCCAAAATTTAAAAAATAAACAAACAAACAAACCTGAACATTACTTTAGATACGGAGTTTACACAAGTGATGCTGACAGTCTAGTCCAGTGGTTCCCAACCTGGGGACGATCGCAGCCAAAGGGGCAATTTGACTCCTCAAAGGGGCGATAAGGGGCGATGAGTATTTAGAAGCGAAAACAATAGTAATAAAAGGGTAGCGAAAACTGAAATCGTGTACGAAACCGGTTGTTTCCAGACAAAATTAAGTTAAGAAAGAAACAAATCAAAGTTCAAGCTTGCACCTCGGATGAACCTTAAGAAGTATTTTGTCATTCATTGTCAATTTTATGAATTTTTAGATTTTCAATTTATTTTCCTTCAAGTTTTTGGTTTCAATGAGTTTAATTGCCCCAGATTCCAGTGTAGAACAGAAAATAATTTCTTGAAAAATGTACTTCTGTGTTTTGAAAAGTACATCGATAATCTTAGTTAATTGTTTCCCTTCAAATGCTTATATCATTTCGCTTTGTGAAAGAAAAAAAAATACCGGTATTTTATGTATTGATTAATATTTTTACATGCAATACACCGCCAACTCGGCTATTTCGATCCATGGACTGCAGTTTCGTGCTTATTATGCATCAACATAATCTTACTAGAAGATAATCAGGAATGAGTTCAGGATTAAAATGCAAGCTATTATATTTCTGCACAGTGATGTCATCTGATAACAATCTGACGTAATATACTAACAATATGATGCATATTTCACAAGTGAACTTATGATTTAACTATTTAAATCAAAGATTTACTGAAAGAACTACGCTCCCTTTAAAAAAAAATGTTTTTTTTTTGTTTTTTCTTTATTATAAATATTAATATTATTGTTCTTATTATTATTTATTATTATATAATTGTTATTAATATTACTTATTATTATAATTGTTATTAATATTTATTATTATTATTATTATTATTATCCTCATCAGTATCATTGTTATTATTATTATCATCATTATTATAAATTAACAGAGTGCTGGAGAGAAATAATAGCCTAGTTTTCTCCTCGAGAAATGACTTGTGTAGACAACTAGCTCTTTATTCTACTATGGTAGGTGTTACAATTATTGATTAATGGTCTAGTTTTTATAAGAACTTTATTTTCATTCACAAAATCACCAAAGGTTTTCTTGTTGTTGACATTTTTGATTCAATCATGAATAATTTATTTATTTATCTATTTTTCAATTCTTTCAGTGTTTTGAAACTGACAATATTTTGTTATATTATTGTAATCTTCCTCAATTGCTATTACAAACGAATGCAACCCTCATAAAGATTGTCACTAATTTCCGATTTCTCCGGAAGGAATAGCGAATATTAAAAGCATATTTACGAAGAAAAATGAATTAAACACTAATTTATTTTATTAGATCTTTTAGTTTTTGGGTATAGTCAGATGCAGATGAATCCGTTGATTCATTTAAAAATGAACCATCGGTACAATACTAAACTCAGTGGATCATTTTTCTATTGGGTTGAAAAATTCGTTCTGAAAATAATATATCAACCCTGACAATAATGACAAAAAAAATATTTCTCATTCATTAAAATCTTTCCCCATCTTAGCTTATCGATCGACAAATCTGTCAAACCAGCACGAGCGAAACCTTGCCAAACCTGGCAACCCAGAACCTAAATACATTCACTCACGCAAGCGCTGTTCGAAAATACGTCTACACTGTGACGTAGCCGTTACGTAGCGGGTACCGAACCGAAAAGTGATGTAGCGGAAGAGAGAGCTCTTGATTGGGAGACAAAGGCTCCGCCCATTCGTCAGATTCATACGTCACAGCTATCGCGCCGCGCTGCTCTAGCGCTCTTTTAAATACCTGCTGCTGCTACAGGCTAAAAGAATGGCTTTACTATGCTTTAAATACGTGCTAATCTTATGCTACTCTTTATCTTTAACTAAGGTTTCTTTATTGTGTTGATCTTTTTTGTTATTTAATTGAATTAGCGACAAAGCCGCTGTTTATTTTTGATCTCTGGTGTCATTCTCTCCCTTTTTCATAAGGTCAGTGATGTGAAGTGATACAAACAAACAATCCATTCGGAACTTTTTAGCTGGTCAAAGCTTTCCGGAATGTTGCAATGTATTTTAATTTCTCGTAATTTAAATATTCCATTTGAATTTATATTGTGTAGTACTTTACTTATTATGAGAAATTATAGATGCATATCATTATAAAAATATCACATTTACCTTCCTGGCTTTCTTTTTCATGCTTCAGAAATATCCAAACGAGACACATTTTGACAAAATGACTTTCATATAATGGAAAATTCATCAAGCAGCAAATTTTTTCAGAGAAAAAAGGCTTTTTTGTTGTAGTCTTCGGTCTATCTATTCTTATGGAATGATGTAAAAGGCAGGGAGACCACCCACTAGCTTCAAAATAGCGGAAAAATCATAGAATGCATCCGGTATTAATAATCCAAAACAAAATGAAATAATTTAATGTAAAATTAAAAAAAAAAAAGAAAGAAAAGAAAAAGTTAATGGGGGGAGGAATGTATGAAATAAAATATTTACATGAAGTAATGAAAACTAAATTTTGAAATCCGCGCTTGAATAATCTACAGAAAACGTTTGACGAAAAAGTTGATGCAGAATGATGATGAAACTTTGATTTTGTGCCCAAATTTTAATTTTTATGCATATACGCTAGAAGAATGGGGGAGTTTCCGAAATTTCAAAAGTATTTTTTTCTGAAAGAACATGCTTCAAAACATAGGAATTGACCATTTTTATTATTTTTTGACACAGTTGTATACTTTTTATGAATTATTTTGACCGGTGCGCAGATGCTATTCCGAAAAAAAAAAAAAAAACCACACCTGCGCATGACGTCAGTGGTGCACGTAAGCGCGAAATCTAATTGGTTGTAGTTGAGATGACGAAGGTCGTGACGTAACCGATTCCTGCGATTAGACAACTCAAGTCAAGCAAAATGGTGTTATTATCGGAAAGAGAGCTGTTAGGTGCACCACTGACGTCACAAAAACCACGCCCCGTTCTCAAGGTAAGGTATTTAAAAAAAATTAATAAAAAATAAACTGTTGGGAAAATTAAAGTATTTTCCGGGCCCATGTTATTTTTTTATATCATTCTATCAATTTCAGTTACAAAAAGTAGTACTTTTGACTGAAGGAAACTCCCCCATTCTCAACATTATCCTCGTGCGTCATATTTATTATTTTTTTATTATTATTACTTTTTTCCTTCACCCGAGGGACATTGTTTTGAACCTACTCGTTTGTGAAAAGAACGAGAAATTGTTAAATGTGACATTACTAAAAGCAAAGACCGCGAATTGAATTACCATGAAATCTCGTCACAACGAAATACCTGCTGCAGAGAAATTAATCTTCACTCCCAATTTAATTCCCATTTCATTGCTTGAATTCCATTGCAAGGAATATTCCACATTACTTGAATTCCCAATATAACGAGAAAAATTTCCTGTCCATTGAAGTTCGTTGTAATGACTCAATTGTACAATGAAATTCCGTAGCAACGAACTTCAAAGGCCCGCAAATCTTGTTCTTCGTTTTGGAAATTTCGTTGAAATTTAATTCAACCAATGGAATGGGAAATAAATCGAAGTTGAAAATTTATTTCGCTGAAACGGACATTTCGCTGTATCGATAGTCGTTGTAACGGGATTTCACTTTATTTTCTTTTCACTCAAGGGATTATGTTGTGAATGTTGCTGTTTGTTTGTGAAAATGATGCGAAATTGTTCAATGTGGCATTGTTTAGAATGCAAAAAGCGCATCATTGGGTTATGAATTATTATCGGACATACCGTCCAAAACCAAAGGGTCCACGGATTGAAGATCCATGTTCAAAAGGTCCCGGGGGACAAAAGGTCCGGCAGAAAAAAAGAAAGACCATCCAATAGACATAAGATCCAAGGGACATAAAATCCGACAGACAAAGGAGCCACAGATAGATAGATTTTGCCCCACACTCCATATTTATGCCCAACAAGGACTCTTGATCCTCCCCAGTGGCGTATCCAGGAATTGATTTTGGGGGGTGCTCATCGAACATCGACACTGTGATGAGAAAGGAAAAAAAATCAAGAAATATGGTGAAACTTTAAAAACGCAGTACATTTCGATTTAATTTTTTCTATTGAAGGTTGTTTAAAGATTCTTTTTTTTTTTTTTTTTTTTTTCACAAAAATGAATATCATGCAAGAACAATAAGCCGCGGGTACATCGCTCATTTTCCTCTTACATTTTCACAATTACAGAATAACAATTAGTTTTGGTTCTTATTGTTGAAAACAGAAAATAATCTGACAATATTTCAGTGTCCATAAAGTATTTTTCATTGACATAATTTATTGCCATAAGTATTTTTCTTACAAAACCTTGGGGGGTGCATTGATCCCTTGGTACCCCCCTGGATACGCCACTGATCCCCCCCCTCTTCCCGAAATGGTGCTCTTTTATCCGTCTTTGGTGGAGACTCGCGCTCGATACTTTTGTGAGAATGAGAACAAACACAACAAAATTTGCCTGTCTTCTGGTTTACTAGAAATAGGAGATGGAGAAGATCGCTTCTTCGATTTTAGAACAAGCCGTGCCGAACTGCCCCGACAAATCGTGGAAAGAGAAGGGGAGGAGAGAGAGGAGGCGCAGCATATTGCGATATAGTGAAAGAAAGAAAAAATAAAAATCGTCTGCACAGGAATATGGTAGAGGGAGGTGCGCTGGAATGTGTGCCGGTCCATTTCGGCGGAAGAAAAATAAGAAACGCGAAAAACCGCCACGGGGGAAAAATGGCGGGAAAACTCGGTTCACACGACGGGTGAGTCACGTGATGACAGTGGCTGCTGCTGAAAAGGGGGGGATGGCAAAAAAAGATCAGAGAACTTGAAAAATAAACCTGCTTTGGTTGTGCCGGATCACAAAGGAATTCTTTTGGCGGGATTTTTATTCTTTTTTTGATTGAAGAATCTTTTAGAGAGGAGGTGTATTCATTGAAGAGCACTTTTTTCGCGTATTAAGATATTTGGAACTCCTATTTCGACGGATAGGAGCATGGCAATAGAGCTTTGAATGGATGGTGGAGTAATTTCACATGAACTTGAGGGCAGGAATGCACGTTTTTTGCACCTTCGTGTATTCGTCACTGACTTTTCTTAGCTTTAGGGAGGTTTTTATTCGCATACCTTGGGGTGTTTTTTGAGGAGAGGAGTAAAAAACGGAACCAGAAAGAGTTTAGTCTGTTATGAATTGACGGGAACTTTCTTTTGTTTTTTATCTTGAGTTTGAAAGTTTGCTGCTTATTAACCCATTTATGCCCAGTAGCCTTAAAACGGGACGCTCGCTAGTTACTGCATACAAACACCTGTAATGGGTATATCATTTTACTAAAGCTGTTTTTCACATGTTAAATAGTCCTTCTTGAGAAAACCAGTTGGAGCCACTATTTGGATATCAGAGTTTATTTATTGACAGCTATTTTCAGACAAATCAGTCAAGCAACGATCCAGCAAGAGTAGCCACAGAAAGATTTTTTTTTTTTTTTTGCGAGCTTATTTTTCATAAAATCAAACTATTTCAATATTATTTGCTTAAAATTGATCAGAGAGGCCTTCTGTAATGCTACTTTGCAAAAGTAAAGTCAAGTATGGTCGTATTTTGCTCACATATCTGCAAAATATCCCATAAACAGGACGTTAAAAAACTTAATGAAAATGGCAACGGCGAACTATTTTATGCCTAAAATGTATGCAAACCATTCCAAGTAAAAGTTTTAAGCAGATAAAAATTGAGAAAAAAAACTGTTAAACAAAACTTGGGCATAAATGGGTTAATAAATAGGGCCATTTCATGCAGAAGTCGCTCTCTTGTTCCTCACGTGACTCTCATGTATTTCATTAAAAAGTAGTGATTTTAAAGGGTACCGTAAAATGGGGTGTACAGGAACAGCGGGGTCAATCGGAACAAAACTTCCCAACCGTACAAAGAAATTCTTCATAAATATACTATTGGGTATTTTTCTCCATGATTTTTTTTTAGAAAGGTAAGATCATAGGAAGTAGGGAAAAAAATACTTTTGTCAATCTGGCAACGCTACTGGCTTCTAAAGAGGGCTGCACGTTGAATGCTATAAAACATCACATTTTCATAGACTGCAAAACTTCATATGCAAGAACAAACCTTCTTATATTTAAAAACTATGAGTGGTATGTTTCAATTATACATGTATCTGAACAACAGAATACCACATTAGAATTTACATTTTTTATAAATTGTGTCATAAAAGTGAAGAATTCTGAAAAATGCCATGGGAAAAAATTTGCGAGGTGAATCGGAACACTTAGTTCTGTTGTTCCAATTCAAACTTATTTGAAGGAAATTGTTTGAAAAATCAAGATTCTAACCCCAATTCTTCTAATCAAGACAGGGACAAGGATTTATTACTGTTTATCCCTTCTCGTGAGCAACTAGATCTTAGAATGACAAAAGTTACAGATTTCAAAAGTTTTTTTCTCCAGGAGACTTTTTTTTACTTAAAATAAAAGGGAGAAAGTCACATAGACTTTATGTAGTAAACGTCCAGCACACAGAAAGTGATGAATAAGCGAAAAAATCTTTCAGGACAATCCCCGAAACCCAGAAATTTAAAAAAACTAAAGAAAAGGCAGAGTTCATCCCAGGAGATGTTATGAAAAAACTTAAGCCAAGTCACAATTGCTAGTTTTAAGGACAAGTACATATTTGTGGACGATATGAGTGACTTCCATTCATGTTAAATCTTTGCATTTCAATTCAAAAGCTTTTCTTAAAATTACTTTTCATTTTTCATAAGTTCAAAATTACTTTGAATTTTCACAAATTATAAACGTTTACTATTACTGAAATTATACATTTATTTGACAGTAATTATCTGTTCTTATTCTCCCCCATCAATATTACTCATGTTTGTGAGACTTATTACAGATTAAATTGAAAAAAATAAAAATTTTAACAAGTGTTCCGATTGACCCCTATCAGCGGGGTGATTCGGAACACCCATAATTTGCTATATATTTTAATAATAATTGCTCAAAATCTTTTGTCTTTGCTTGGAATATCAAAAGTAAAGCAAGACCGAAGTTTTTACCCAAAAAATCAAATTAAAAAAAAATCTTTTAACTGCTTTTTTTACAATCAAAGCTGAAAAGTGTTCCGATTAACCCCATTTTACGGTAATGAATGAAATTTTGTTGGTTAAGAAATCCCGAACAGATGTGGCATTTCACAGTTCAGAAACTTCGTTCATTACCCTTTAAAACTACTACTTCTTAATTAAATATATGAGCGTCACGTGCAGGATAAACTGGCGGCGTTTTGGTGAAATGGCCCAATAGCTCTCTTTCTGCTTGAATAAATAAGGCAAAGATATTTTTATCATCCCTACAAGCGTATTACATGTCCTGAAAACCAGAAATACGCGTCAAAAAAAATAGAAAAAGTGTATTTTCACTTTGTATTTTTAATTAAAAGAAATTATCATCGTAAAAAATTGAGGTGAGAGGGAAAAGGGGAGGTGAAATTTTAAAAATATTTCCTTTGTGAATTGTTTTAAAATTCTTATAATTATTTTATTTTTAATATTCAAGAACATTTTCATACATATTTCAAAAAGGATAAATTTTCACCCTATGCGTCGGCTGAATACTGCTTGAATCCAGACAATTTCTGACTGTTAATATACGAGCATTAGTCGAATTCATACATCCCGGGGGCTATGAACGATAGCGTGTAGAGGATCCCCCCCCCCCTTTTTTTTTCTCAGCTATTTTTAATCGTAACTAAAATCTGCCTGATAAAACAACTTAATTTGTAAAAGTGAGAGTGTTTAGTGCAACTGATTTCGGATTTTATTGAATAATGAAGAGAAGGGCTTAAAATATTTGAGCCTGCCTGGCGCATATTTGAATTTTTCCTTGTTTATTTTATTGCTTGACAAGCAAACCATAGGAAAGATGATCATTACACTATCCTTAACTTTCAATCGCATCAAAACTTCTACACTGCCAAAAATAAACTGTTGTTTTTACAGTAAAATATGGCAGCAGAGGTTCCAGTCTAAAACTGTAAAATGCACAGAGCAATAAACAGAGAAACTAGCAATTTTACAGTTTATTACTGTAAAATTGCTATAAAACTATCTGTATTTTATACTGTAAAAACAGCTTCTATTTTTTACAGTATAATATTGAAAACAAATGGCGTATTAGATTTGCCTGCTGTTACTGGAGCTCTAGAGGTCTGTCAACTTTGAAAAACCATATGACGTCATTGAGATCAGTTATGACTTGGCTTGTTGTTCATCAAGAGTAAGTCTTCTTTTTCCTTCCTTCTCTTCATGAGATTATTACAGTGTTTCGAATCTGTGAGAATTATGTCGGCATTTTAGGGTCAACAAAACGTTCGGATTTTACTGCTTCAAGACGAACAGGAAGAAAAACAAAGGACGTGTCTAACAATAGAAAGGAATAAATTAATTTAAGGGTGGACGTGTTGTTTTGTTTCATAAAAGAAATTTGAAGTTGCAGGATACACAGAATTATTTTTCGAAGAAGTTAGCAAAAAATAATTCTGACTTGATGATCTACGTTTTAATTGACATGAATGAGTGAACTTGCAACTTTCAGATACAAATCTAACCAGTTTCATATTCATTGTTACAATGATTAATGTAATGAATGAATGGAAATGTACGATGCAGTAATAAGATAAAGAGTAAGTGTCGGCATTTTTTTTCATCCCCCCCCCCTTTTTTTTTGAATTTTTGTCATCTCTTGTGTCTTAACTTCATCGTTCAAACTTGCCTATTTGGTTTCCGCTGAAAAAAAAGCATGAAAAAAGAAGCCAAATTAGAACATTTTCCTGTATCCAAAACGCGTTTTTTTCAAAAAAAATCATTTCTGAAGAGAACCTCTTACCCTTACCTCCTCACGGCAGCATAAATCGTCAACTTAAATATTTTATGGTACAAAAATCCTTCAAGGATGATATATCATCAAAAATTTTGGTTTTGTAAACCGGATATTGATATGTGAATTTCTATTTACCTGTGAAAAAATTAACTTGATGCATTCCAGCTTAATAACGCCAAAAAATGTGCCTAATCAGAATATATAAGTAATTTGGGTCCTGAAATATTTGTCTCTGATTATGCCAAAAGGAAACGTTTTGAAATGTACATTATAGCATCACTTGCTGTAGTTGGCACAGTTAATGAGTTCCTTCCTCCACTGAATAACTATCTTCCAATCCTTTTAATCTACAATATATCATTGAATAAAGTATTCTATAATTTAGAAATAATATCCGAAAAAAATCAGTAAAAAGACATAGGTTTTATAAATAATTTTGTCTCATCAGCATAAACAACATCTTCAATCTTGAAAGTCTATTAAAAAAGGCAGTCAATAAAATTTCAAATACAAAATGTTGCCTACATTATCTCATTTCTGATTTATCGATTAACTCAAAAATGGTATCAATATTTTCAATATTCCGATGGCATGAAGGATCGCCGGGAAATATTCCAGACATTTGTCTTTTTTAATTCTAATTCAGATTTATTGATAGATGAATAACTCACTGTACTTCCTTAATAATGACATTAAATCATCGTTTTGATCTGATTTGAAAATTTGCTGTTGTTACAAGAGGAAATGTGTTTTCAAAAACAAGCTGTAATGACTTTTTTCGATTGCGCAGTAGCTCTTGAGTACTGAATCTATTAGCTTGAATCATTGAATCGATTCAAAGATATTTGGAGGTTATAAGTTCAGGAGAAGAATAATAAAATTATGTATATAATACCTGTTTTAATCCCTGAAAGCAGAGTCACGGGTTGTTCTGCCAGAAAAAAAGACTTAAACAAATAAGTACCATTACTTATAGTAAAATTGGAAATGTTAAATTATTAAAAAGTAAAATTACCATTTTTTATTTTATTTCATTTACTTATTCCGATTTGTATTATTTCATACATTTCGGCATTGCTTTTTGCAACCTGTTTTTTATTTATTTATTTATTATTTTTTTTAAGGAACAATAGTACTCGGAGAGTGCAGACATTAGTGAAAACTAAAACAATGGCGTGTGTTTTTTTTAATCGTCAATGGTTTTTGCTATCTCAAAAAATGCCAACATGCATGTGTACCTACGTATGTACGTGCACAATATGTGTTCGTACTGTTATTGTACAGAGGTGTTGATCACAGTAGCAGTGTCACAAATGTAATTGTTTTTTTCCATCTCAAAAAATGCCCAAAGAGAAGTTTTCACTTCAAGGTGTCTGTAACGGTAACAGTGTCGCGAGTTCAAGCTCCCTCCCCCCCTCAAAAATGCCCAACGCGCGCCAAGGAAGTTTCCACTTCCGTAAAAAAGAGAATTTCCTGCACATTCCAGATTTTAAGGAAAATTTCAAAAAACCTGGATTTTCTGT
>JAXGGA010009912.1:0-49261 GCA_038373865.1 Uloborus plumipes | reverse complement strand
GTTCCCGAGATGAGCGCGTTTAAACAAGCAAAATCTTCAGCTTCATATTATTAGTATAGATTAAACTAGGTAAATGCTACAACTAACTAATACATTGCGACCCGGAGCGCAGTGACATCGCTGACTCTCGGACTCAATCGGGACTATACCAAGACCAGAGAGACACGCCCACTTCTGGAGCTGGTGCTAAAGCGCTCCCCAATTTTAATCTTAACACCTCTCTGACCACCCCTTCCGAGGGATAACTTTCAAATCACGCCATTTGATGAGGTTAGAAAAATGGCTACCACGTTCACAAATACCTGTGAGCTTGGTTGCAATGAGACATCACAAAAATATGGAAATGTCTCCAGATGGAACTCAAAAAATATCTGGATTATAATACAGTAGTACACGTCCTGTGAGGAACACCTCTGTTTTAAGGGACACTTTTCATGGTCACAGTCCTTTTGAGTAGGGGCCTCCATGTATTTACCTCTGAATAAGTTACATTTAAGGGGCAGTCACAGAGAAAAATTACAAAACTGAATGCATAAACGCATACATAAGAAATACATTGAATTTATTGAAGATCAAGGTTATTTTTTTGACTGAAAATGAAATGGTAAACATTTATCTAAACATTAAGCGCGCAAAGAAACAATGTGCATTTTAAAACTCTTGCTGACATTTTAGTAATATTTTTCTCTATCGATTCATATGTACTTATCCGACTGATAGTGGCTTTGAGAAACTTTACAGAAAGCTTAATATGAAACCGCCTTGTTGTTTACATTGTACTATTGCATTGTAAGTTACTTAACAAGAAGTAACAAATTACTTCAAATTCATTTCTACAAACAACAAAACTTTGATTCTAAGCATTTTTTGAATAAATGTAATTTTTAAAATAATACATAATTTTTTATTTAGAACAATTCTAAATTTTATCTGCCATACAGGAAACATTTTCAATAAATCTTAAATGTTAACACTAATTTATATTGATGAAGATATTATAATGTGTTAAGTACACCGTATGCATCAGTTCATACACCTCCGATTAAGGGGCAGAAGATTCAGTCTCCCCACTGTACACATTGATAAATACAATTAACCTTTATTCCCATCGCCCCAAAGGAGAACAAAAGGGATGCTCCCTATTTCCTCATGCTACAGTTTTAAAATTGTGTTCTGTTATGTACTTCAAAACGAGACTAATGTCGCGAGTCCATAGAAAAAACTTTACGACCCGATTTGGGCTAGGGTAGTTGTGACCTATTGAATATCCTTTTTTTAACCACTAAATATTGTTAAGAGGCTTACAAAACACAAAAACTCACCATTGCCGAATTTTAAAACACAACGGTTGATTCTTAATGATTTTTTTTTAAACCCACGCGCAAAAAAAGCGCGCCTTGAAACCGAAACCCGTGACGTCGGATGGCAGTAACTTTCAGCCTTTCATCCATAAAAATTTGATTTTTGCTATATTATCGTTTCATTGCGGGATTTTCTCCTTCCGTAATCAATACCTTAAAGTCTACTAATTCACTATTTAAAACTGGATTTATCAAAGAGCAATCCAATACCCTGCTAGGGGTGATTGTTTTGATATTTTTTGGCGAAATTCGTATTCAAATTTTTAGAACGCATCACTTGGCGAGGAAAAAAAATTACGGCAGTGCAGAGCGAACAACAGTGCGGAAGTCGGAGAAACCGGTTTCTTGAGCTCCTCGCATCTAAAGCTTCTCGCTCTTTCTTTGCCTTAGTAGAAAGTTCAAAAGCGCCAACAAGTGCCCAGTGACGTCACCCCCGCTTGAAATTTAAAAATTATTTAAAAAAAAACTACTTGTCACAGCGCAAAAAATTTTTCGCCGTTGATGTTCATGTATGTTGCTCTATCATATAAAAATAAAATTGAAAAATCGAAAACTTCCCTATTACTGATCTAAATGACTTCCACTGAAGAAGACCCATACTCAGAACCTGCAGTCGAAGTAGTGGAATCTATGCATGCACGCCACAATCACTGACCTAAAGCTTCTCCAAATAACGAATCAAGTGATTTCGTGTCCGTTGGGACTAAAAGGAAAAAGTTCGTAACCATTAAAGTTGAGAAACCTAGCTTTTTTTTTTTTTTTCTTTCGAGCAGGTCCAAGGTGCCAAGACACTGGGGATTTAACGCGTTTTACTTGTTATTTGGTAGTAAACTAGACTCTATTATTTTCGAGTTTTACCTTCTCAGCTATTGTTCGATGTGCAATTTAGATGTCTTCTTTGACTCCTTACCACATATACAGTAATACAGTACTCTGGGATGAATGGAAATGACTTTTTTTTGAAACATTACATTCTGGTGTAAATGTCACTTTTGATGCATTTTACATAAATTGGTACATATTTTTTAACGATTTTTTCAAATAAATGGTTTCATATAACATTTGGAGATTTCGGCGGGTCATGTTCGCCATACGGATGCAATTTGATTACTGACAACGTAAAAAAATTTAAGTTTCGCTACTGATCTTGCATTGAACGATAATCAATATCAGTCTCATGATAAATAAATGGGTGTTTCCATTTATGCCCACATTTTTGGTGTAAGCGGAAATTTGATTTTTTTTTTTTTTTGCCAAAATCAGTTTTAAAGTGAAATTCTACATAGAGACTCTCAGAGATTGTGGTCTTGGACACAATGCCTGAAACCTGCTCTTTATATTCATCATGAAGTGAGGGAAAGATCCCAAGTAAGAACATCGATATTCTGTCTTCTTTTACCCCAACTGACTCCCTTATTTTCGATTAGAAAGCGGAAAGAAAAAGTTCAGATACTTACGCCAAGTCTTCATGTCTGCATCCATTCTCCGCGTATGCAGGACAGCTGCGTTGGAGGGCTTCTTGCCGACTGCCCTGTCCGTCTTCGAAGCTGGATGGATCGGTACCGTGGAGCGCATTGAGTTAAGCATCCGATCGAGTTTTCGGGACTCTGCTGTATAAGGAAAGAAATGAACACCGCACGAGTACGAGACGCGTACATGCATCATTGGCATGCCCTTCATTCAGGGGGGCAGGGGTCAATTGGCCCCCTCCCTGGCTTTGAGAAATAAATGCATTGTCGAGCCCGCTTATTAGAATATCGCTTAAAGGAATATCCTGCTTACCATAATACGTTTTCAATGTACCAAACCATTGAAATGCATTATTTCCATCCCGGATATTGGAATATCCCACGTATTAGAATATTTTTTCGAGGCAAAATGGCTATTCTATTGTAAGCGTGGTTTTTACTGTTTTCCGATGAAATTGCATTGTGTTTTCACCTTTTGCCCCCCCCCCCCTGTAAAAACTTGAAATGACGTCCCTAATCATTGGTGGGATGCGTCGGTATTCATGGATGGTTACCCTGAGCAGCATGTTATCCGCCATCCCAGCCTTTTGTGGAAAGCACTGCAAGTTGGAATTTCATATTTCAGCATCCATTAAAAAATCTTGGAGGCAGCGTTCAGAGACCGCAGTTTCGCCATCGGGTTTGACCTCTCAGTCCCTAAAAGTCACAATAAATACGAAGACGAAAGCTTCATAAAGCAGCTGCTGCGCCCTCCCACCCCGAAAAGTAAAGCTACCCCAGCTTTTATTTATGCTGGCGGGTCGAAATCTCTTATTAAAAAGAAGCAACGTGTACTCAGTTTCTGTACGGCATTTTTCTGCCTTCATCTCTGCCTTAGCGATTCTGGACTGACGAGCGCAAAACAAGGACGAATTGGCTATGGAAACTGTAACACGCTGTTCAATATTTCTGTACCTCAGAACCAGACTAACGTAAGTCCATTTTCGTCATTTTTCAGTAGAGGGGAAAAACAATGTATTCGACAATCGTTTTTCACCTCTACCGAAAAATGACAAAAATGGACTTACGTTTGTCTGGTTCTGAGCTACAGATTTGTTTCCTACACCGGTAGAGTGCGGTCTCCTGTTTTTGCTATTATATTTAATTTAAAAATCAACGGTATAGCTTTCTTACTGTCTCCCGGTTGGATAACTCGCCAATTGTGTTGTCATGTGCTTTTTGGTTATCCTTCTGAGCTTTTGTTGCCAACATGCTTTTTGGTTGCAAAATGTGATGATTTCTTATCTTTATCGTACTGATCGTGCGTGACTTGGCCTCGATAAAATGTCGCCAAACTGAAAAGTAGCCAACCAGGTGATAATACTAAAACTGTTTCAAGTAAACAAGGACATAAAGATAAATTTTCTTCGAAGTGAAAAAGGTCAAACAAACATACCTGTTTACAGTACAGCCCCTTTACAGTACAATACAGCTAATTTTATAGTAATAAACTTAAAAATTGCTAATTTTACAGTAATAAACTGTAAAATTTCTAATTTATAGTTATAAACTGTAAGATTGCAAATTTTAGTTTATTATTGTGCATTTTACGATTTTAACCCTATACTGCTTGATTTTTTGTTCTTTGAAATACATATATATGTTCTTTAGTGTGATAAGAAAACGTTGGAAAACATTTTTAAATAATTAATTTTGAGGATAGATGGTTATATTTGCTTTAAAGATACCTAATACTTGCTTTTTATGCTTGAGTTGCCTTGTGCATGGCTATAAGGAAAAATAGTCCATGTATCCAATTGGCAACGGAACAGGACATATCCGCCGCAAATTTTATCCCCCTTTTTTCCGCATGGGACATTTCCTCCGCGACTCCTATTCCCCCTCTGACTGGCACAGGACAAATCCGACGCGCCATTTCCAAGGGTGAGAAAGTTGTTACTGGTTTAAAATCTTCATTCTTGGCGACACATCTTCATTTGGCGACAAAGACCTAATCTAAAAAGCGGAATTTATTCCCGGACCACTTATAATAAAGGGAAATCGCAAAGAAGTCAAAAACACACACACACACACACACAAACAAACAATGCAGTGTAAATCAATTTAAACTTCGCCAATTTTACTTCGCCAAATATTATACTCTACCAGCTCAATCGGCGGATTTGTCCTGTCGTACAGAAACTGCGGGGAGAGACGCGGCTGAAATGTCTCATGAGGGGATGATAGAGATAAATTTTGCGACGGAAATGTCATACGTTGCGGCGGAAATGTCCTGTGCCCATTGGCAACGTTATGCAGTGTAGGGTTAAACTGGAACCTCTGCTGTCAGTATTATACTGTACAAACAACGGTTTATTTTTTGCAGTGTTGGATAGAACATTCGTCCCTAGTAACTCATTGAACATTTATCCCCGGATTCAATGAAGATTTCAATAACTGAGATTATTGGCTTTCTTTTAAACTGTCGCTTCATTTCTTTGACGCCAAGAACTACATGCCAATGTATTTCGAACTAAGCTTATCGCCAGAATGGAACTATTATTGTAAAAAGCTGGCGACGAGCCACATTTTTCCTTCGAGTTTGTCTGCCAAGAAATCTCTATAATGAAAATATTCACTGCATCCCATCTGTTTCTGTGGGAAAATATCGGACAAATTCACAAATAGGATAAGATCTGCTTAGTGACGTTCGGCGGTGCGCCAAATGTCGTAATGAATAATTCTGTACCTCAGAACCAGAACGACGCAAGTCCAAAAAATGGCCATTTTGACTTTTTTGCTTCATTGTATGTAGAATCTTATTCCACATCGACTCATTAAAACAGTATTCTATAACACAAATCCCTTCACAATTATTTAGCAGCGTGAAAAGAGCGCGAGTCCCATCTGTTGCATGTATTCGACAATCGTTTTTCCCCTCTACCGAAAAATGACGACTTACGTTAGTCTGGTTCTGAGGTACAGAATTAACCCCCTTTAAAAGTTGCCTAGTGGCCGCATGCATCTGAAATTCATAATTTTGTTTTCATTATAAAAGTATATCACTTGACCCAATTTGTATTCTATCTATTTTTATTGATTTATCATCCTGGAAAACCAAACAGTTTCTCATTTACATACTACTCGATATCGCCAATCGTTTTACTCATTTTTTTTTTTTTTTTTGCCGTCAAAATACAAGTCCCCAAACAGAGACACGTAATTTTAACTTAAAAGTACCAACTTGATTCTATACAAATCAGACCACAATGCAGTTAGTCTAAATGAATTTTTTATTTGCATTTGCTCTACAAAATATGCAGTGTCCATGGTACATAAGAAAGTAACATAAAAAATGCAAATTTTTCTTGGGACTATTTATTGAAAACTTACCTGCTCTTGAAATCTTCAAAAATCCTTTCAAGTCTTCAAAAATCCTTTCAAATCTTCAAAAATCCTTTCAAATCTTCAAAAATCCTTTTAAATCTTCAAAATCTCCGTCTAAACTCTTAGGTCTTCGTCAGCTCAGGAATCTATCAAGTTTAAGTAAAGAACGTTCTATAAATATTTTACTAATGCTGCCACTCATAAGGTAAGACTTTTTTCTTTCTTAAATCGCTATTCTTGTTTTAATACTCAAGGTAAGCCTTTAATTTAACATGTTGGCCCTAGGAAATGCAATTGTTAACGAAGCCTAGAGTGATTTAAACTGCATTTTGCTGCACAATGAACGTAAAGGCTGTGATCGAATAGACCTTACGACACAAGTAATTTTTTTCGCAACTGGTTTCGTGGTACTCTGACTGCTTACTGAGGGTTGAATCAAGGGTTTTTAATACGGCCCACCACAAAATTATGACCTTGTTGAAAGTTTTATTGAAGAGTTGATACAACACTTTTATTATTCTGAGGCAGGGATCTACTTTGATACCCTCCCCCCCCCCCCCCATCGGAAATTTGGCGACTTTTTTTTTCTCGCCAAGCAATACATATATGAAATCCAAAATTGTTGCCACAAAACTTCAAAAGAAAAGCTTACAAAATGGTACAAAATAAAAGAAAATACTAAATTTGGCAGCAGAAAAACCTTAAAGCTGAAAAAACCTAAATTGGCAACACCAAAATAAGATACAGCAACCCTAAAAAGTACGCAGGGAGTGCTAGATTTGGCGCGTAATTTTTGGGGGGTATATCAAAGTTAGGGCGCTTTTCCACTTACCGACACGACAACGATAAATCGTAAACGATTGTCGTCATCCGACATTGGCGCACGCAAAATGCATTAAAATATGCTATGCGCTTTTCCATCTCCCGATTCCAGGACGAATAGTGTCGTCTCGACTGAAAGATATCGTTTATCGTCCCATTCGTGTCGGATGGCATCCGTCTCGCCTTTAAAATCGGGACGACATTCAATCATCTGTTTACTTTCTTCAAAATATAGCAATGGCGTAAAAATCCGACATTTCAGCATTAATAAGATATAAGCTTTAATTTGCAGACGATTGATAAAAGATGTAGCAATAAAAGATTTTAATCATCTACTTATGTTAAAAACTGAGTATCTTTCTAACTATCTTTCTTTCTAACTATCTTTCTAGTTTTCTTTCTATCTATGTCACGCTTCTTTCTCCTAAACGCCACTGAACTGAAAGTCGAACCAGGTACCGATAGATAGGTAATTTATCAGGCTTCATTAGTTTCAATCTATATAATTATACGATTTTAATTAACGAAGATATCAATTAATAAGTAATCAAATTTAAAGCGATTAAGCCTAATAAATGACTAAATATGAAATCCATTGTTGAAACGTGGTTGCTATGAAACAGTGATAACAATGATAATGAGAATTTTGAATAAAGGCTTAACTAAATCAAACACGAAACTCATAAGCGGGCCACTTACATAGTATTTTTATCGCTAGCTACTTATAATATTTTGAAACATTCATTTGTTGAAAAGCCATCTACTTATATTAAAAACTGAGTATCTATGTCTGCTTTTTTCCTTTGAGCGAGCTGAACTTATTGAAACTTTCCTTACCATCTTGAAGACGCGAAGCATCTCAATAATTCGAATGATTTTTTTATTTCGGAAAAAAGTAAAGACGTGAAGGGCCTGCTAGCGAGCCGCCTTGGAGGGGAGTAGTTTTTTGAAATTTTCCTCACTACTTTCAGGGCACGAAGTGCCCGTGCAACGCCGGGCCACGTGCGTGGTATGTCTTGAAATCGAATGAACATTAAATTATATCAAATAATATAACTTCAGAATGAGGTAAAAGTTCGAGAAGGGGGACGTTATGCATAAACATGCCGCAGGAAGCTAATCTAGCTGCCCTGGCAGCTAGTCTACTTATATTAAAATCTGAGTATCTAGCTTTCTATGTCACGCTTTTTTCTCCTGAACGTCAATGAACTGAAAGTCGAACCAGGTACCGATAGATAGGTAATTTTTCAGGCTTCATTAGTTTCAATTCATATAATCATACGATTTTAATTAGCGAAGATATCAATTAATAAGTAATTTAAAGCGATTTAGCCTAATAAATGATTAAACTTCCAAGACATTTATTTCTTACCGTTGCCATTTTGAATTAAAACGTTAATTAAATTGAACTTTTTAAAATGAAAGAGTGTTATTTTTAACCGACTTCAACAAAGGAGCAGGTTATCAATTCAAAACGTATGTTTTTCTTTGTTCGCACATAACAGCTGATCTACTGAACCGATTTGGACGATTTATTTTAAAAATCGATAGGAAATGGTGTAACTTAGGTACCATGTACTCATATGACGATATTTGTTCACTTGAAAAAAAGTTATTATGGAAAACAGTAAATTTCATGTCATTTCCCCATTAAATGATTAAATTTTCAATCCATTGTTGCAAAATTTTTTTCCCTCGCAACAGCAATATTAATAGTAATCATGATGAAAAATTTGAACCAAGGCTTAACTAAATCTAACATGAAACTCATTAGCGGTAACGTACGTAGTATGTGTTTAAGGCCCCTATATAGCGGCTCTATATGTGTTAAAATCTTCTGAACAACGAGAAACTAGAATTGCTTTGAAATATAAATTAGTTGACAAACCGTTGATATTTAAATGGCTTTGATTAAGCTAGTACACACATAAATACCAGAGAATAACAAAGATTATTTTTTAGTGTCAATCGTTTATAATTTTAGACGCGTTGATAGTTTCTTCCTTTTTTTTTCAGTTTATTTTATGGCGCCGAAATATGATGAAAAATTTGAACCAAGGCTTAACTAAATCTAACATGAAACTCATTAGCGGTAACATACGTAGTATGTGTTTAAGGCCCCTATATAGCGGCTCTATATGTGTTAAAATCTTCTGAACAACGAGAAACTAGAATTGCTTTGAAATATAAATTAGTTGACAAACCGTTGATATTTAAATGGCTTTGATTAAGCTAGTACACACATAAATACCAGAGAATAACAAAGATTATTTTTTAGTGTCAATCGTTTATAATTTTAGACGCGTTGATAGTTTCTTCCTTTTTTTTTTTCAGTTTATTTTATGGCGCCGAAATATGATGAAAAATTTGAACCAAGGCTTAACTAAATCTAACATGAAACTCATTAGCGGTAACATACGTAGTATGTGTTTAAGGCCCCTATATAGCGGCTCTATATGTGTTAAAATCTTCTGAACAACGAGAAACTAGAATTGCTTTGAAATATAAATTAGTTGACAAACCGTTGATATTTAAATGGCTTTGATTAAGCTAGTACACACATAAATACCAGAGAATAACAAAGATTATTTTTTAGTGTCAATCGTTTATAATTTTAGACGCGTTGATAGTTTCTTCCTTTTTTTTTTCAGTTTATTTTATGGCGCCGAAATATGATGAAAAATTTGAACCAAAGCTTAACTAAATCTAACATGAAACTCATTAGCGGTAACATACGTAGTATGTGTTTAAGGCCCCTATATAGCGGCTCTATATGTGTTAAAATCTTCTGAACAACGAGAAACTAGAATTGCTTTGAAATATAAATTAGTTGACAAACCGTTGATATTTAAATGGCTTTGATTAAGCTAGTACACACATAAATACCAGAGAATAACAAAGATTATTTTTTAGTGTCAATCGTTTATAATTTTAGACGCGTTGATAGTTTCTTCCTTTTTTTTTTTCAGTTTATTTTATGGCGCCGAAATATGATGAAAAATTTGAACCAAGGCTTAACTAAATCTAACATGAAACTCATTAGCGGTAACATACGTAGTATGTGTTTAAGGCCCCTATATAGCGGCTCTATATGTGTTAAAATCTTCTGAACAACGAGAAACTAGAATTGCTTTGAAATATAAATTAGTTGACAAACCGTTGATATTTAAATGGCTTTGATTAAGCTAGTACACACATAAATACCAGAGAATAACAAAGATTATTTTTTAGTGTCAATCGTTTATAATTTTAGACGCGTTGATAGTTTCTTCCTTTTTTTTTTCAGTTTATTTTATGGCGCCGAAATATGATGAAAAATTTGAACCAAGGCTTAACTAAATCTAACATGAAACTCATTAGCGGTAACATACGTAGTATGTGTTTAAGGCCCCTATATAGCGGCTCTATATGTGTTAAAATCTTCTGAACAACGAGAAACTAGAATTGCTTTGAAATATAAATTAGTTGACAAACCGTTGATATTTAAATGGCTTTGATTAAGCTAGTACACACATAAATACCAGAGAATAACAAAGATTATTTTTTAGTGTCAATCGTTTATAATTTTAGACGCGTTGATAGTTTCTTCCTTTTTTTTTCAGTTTATTTTATGGCGCATTTACTTAAGAAAATTAGGTGAAGTTCCGTAATGGAAACATGACCTTATTTCATAAGTACACTTACACTAAAATGAATAAAATAAAATAATTTTGGAAAAAAATAGAACCGACTTCAGTTGAAAATTGCTCTAAAAAGTAAAAAATAATTTTTTTCTTTGAACACCATCGAAACTACTTTTAAACATAAGTTTTGAAGTCGGCGCAAAAACGATAGGTCAAATGATATTTAACCATATTTTGCCAACATTTTTCGGAGAAACCATTGAAAATTAAAAGCAGAATATTTGTACCATTACACGAATTTGTGGTAATGAATGAAATGTATGCGAATGCTTTTAAAGAACCTGGATCCATTAAAATGTATATAGTTGAATTATAATTGCGTATGATGTACATTGTTTTTGCGCCGACTTCAAAACTTATGTTTAAATGTAGTGTCGATGGTGTTCAAAGAATAAAATTATTTTTTACTTTTTAGAGCAATTTCCAACTGAAGTCGGTTCTATTTTTTTCCAAAATTATTTTTTTTCCATTGTCATTTTGAATACGTGTTATAACAAAATTCTAACAATTGTTTTTATTCTAATTATTAATGACATATTTTTTCTCTGGTACCATTTTGAAAATGTGTTCTTAAATAAAATTGCAATTGTTGTTTTTAGAAGGGACTTTTTTTGGCTGCGATTCAAATATTAAAAGAACTTTTTCGTTTAGAATTTTGCAATTAATTTTACAGGAAGAAAGCGGTTTGGAAATAATTGTTTTTGGAAAGGAATTTTATTTGTTATTTAGGGAGAGTGCTAATTATGTGCTACTTGACATCGTCTTTATTTTTGAGGAAGCATGTGCAAATAATTCGATTGATTCTTTGATGCAGGAAAGCTTTTTAGCGAGCCGCCTTGGCGGCGAGTAGTTTATTGAAACTTTCCTCGCTACTGTAAAGGCGAGCCGCCTTGACGGCGAGTAAACTGTTTAAACTTTCCTCATTACTTTAAAGGCGAGCTGCCTTGGTGGCGAGTAGTTTTCTCAAACTGCCTTCACTACATTACAGCCCGTGCAACGCCGGGCCACGCAGCTAGTTTTATTTTATACTTTGTTTCATTAATTGTTGCTCAGACGATTTTTAATGCTTCAATAAAGATCAAATTTTTATTCCGAAATTTTTTCTATGAGCAAAACAGTAGTCATGGAATTCAAGTTTGACGTGTCTGTTTTGTATGAATTAATTGAGCAGCGATCGTATCTGCGGGACAAGCGAAATATTTCATACAAAAACAAAATTCACAGGGAAAAAGCCTGGGAAGAAGTTTTTAGTTTCTTAGATGAGGAATATGACGGCAAATCTTCTACAGACAAGAAAGAAACAGGTAAGTTCAAAGATCATTGTTCGTAACTATAAAAATATATTATACACTTTAGATTAAAATACTTGTGTAAAATAATATTGTCTGGATTTTAAATTTATACTATTCTTTGTAAATTTAGTAAAAATATTTAAAATCACCTAAAATCAGTAATCAAGTTATCTGTTCTACAATATGTATACAGGCGTCCCTCGTTTCACACAGTACTCGTAGAGTACGCATATAATTTTTTTTTTGTCTCTTAATTTGTTTTCTTTTTCTCCGGAGGTAAAGCAAATATAGTAGTCGTAATCTGTTAAATTGAGCAGCCATAATAATAGAGGTGCGAACACAGTGCTGTTTCGAAATGAAATGCGGTGGAAAATGACCCGTTCGGAGAAACGATATCGTTTGAGTGGAAAAACAGTGCTATAAACGACACGGCACGGTACTCATCGTTGCAGTATTACCTTCCGACTTTCGTCGTTGTCGTGTCGTCAAGTGGAAAAGCGCCCTTATACTTGAGGCAGAAACTCTTGACTGTCCATTGCTTCACACACTCCAGTTTCCCCCGTACCTACTACAACTCGTGGTTTAACCGGGATAAGACCCTGAAGAGCGCTCTGTTCTTTTTGAACCAGACCAAGGGTCGAGCAATCCCCTTGGCCCAGCACCCCCAGAGGTATCGTTTCACTTGGAGGACTTTGTGACCACGACATTTTTAACGTCCCCCAACCACCATTAATCAAGACGGTGGATCTTTGATCGGCTGGGATCGAACCCGGGTCCCTCCGAACACGAGTCCGACGCCTTACCGATCGGGCTACCACGGCCCGACTGTCCATTGCTGGAGTGCAGCAGTAAATCCCCTCCCTCGGACCCCTCCCCCTATAGTTTTTTCTCCTGACGCTTCTTGTACCAGTTTTACTAAGAACGCTTTTCAGTTGTGAGTCATGTTATGTAAACTCGATAGCATGTAAATTTCATTATACCACGTAACTAATTAAAATGTTGGTTCTAAAAAAAAATTAATAAATTTTATGCAAACATTTTTTTTTTTTTGCCATAGACACAATTAACTTCAATGAAACTTGGACAAACCATTTAATCGAATAAAATGAAAAACTATCGCCGAAATGAAAATTACGCCAAGCCATGCTCCTTTAACACAGATGATTACCCTATTATTAGTACTGCACTGCAAGTAATCTTGGCGAGTGATGCTCATTTTGTCTACAGTGAACTCTCACTTATGCGCCGGCCCAAAGGACCGACAGAAAAGGGCGCATAATTGAGAAAGACGTATAAATGAACAACCCTATATAAAGGACTAAAACGCAACATAGGTTCCAATGAGAGAATGAATGAAGAATGTTTTTATGGTAAAGGTACATATTACTACGGTTTAGCAATTGCTGTAACGTAGCTATAATGATAATGAGAAAACAAAAATTGTAGCATACCTAATTACAAAATGTTCGCTTTAAAACGATCCATAATAGATAATTGGCCCTCTCCGAATTCTAATTCATGAGGAAAAAATGCCTTCCGTGAGCAATAAAGGCGAAAGATTAAAGAGGAAAGTGAAGAAAAATGCTTATTTTTTAAAGAAAATGAATTATATTTTTGACATTTTACGGAAAATACGGCGCGTAAGTGAAATATTTATCTTTCGAGCGACACATAAACGAATGATACTATCATTATTTTGCTATGGAATGTGCTGGGACCATTCAAAATCGTCCTATAAGTGAAAAAGGTGCATAAATGAGGCGGTGTATAAGTAAGAGTTCACTGCATTTTGTATGGTCAAAGTTACACAAGAAGTAATTGTTTGGCGATGATGTGCATCATTTTGTCATTTTAGTGACTCTTAAACAAAGCACACTGACAAACAAGATTAAAATTGCCATTAGAATTTGAAAAAAAATGAGCCAATAAAGTAAATTCCAAGAAATAAAACCATGCTAAGCAATAACATGAAAATTATTCAACAAGTAAATCAAACATCATTAGAAGCTCCATTAATGTGTAATTTATTTTTTTTTAAATACATAAAATTAGCAAGCCATTTAAACGATGTTAATTCTGTGGCTAGTTCAAAACTAATTGATAGAAAAATCAAACTAAAATCCCCCCCCCCCCAAATTCCAGAAATCAGTACTAATAGAACCCCTACCAGTACATTAACAAGACTTAGGACAGGACATTTCAGGGGGATGAAGATTCATAAAGACGGGACAAGGAAGTATTGCCTCTGCAAAAATTGCCCAGAACAGAACTAATCCCCGAGCACCTTTTCAACTGTCTCCGCTATCCTGGCCCAATTGCAGCAAATAAGTGACAATCCGTGGCCAAACTTATACGAAGAAAATTGTATTAATATCGCTGATGCTGTGCATAAGACTAGAGCCGCTATATAGACAGGCCGACGCATCAAGATTAAGTTTCACCACTTTGGATCCAAATCCTTAACTTTCACTTTCAATTTTTCATTGTTGCAGAGTAAGGTTACCAGAAAAAAGTTTTGGCAAATTGCTAAGCTTTGCCAAATCCACGTTCCGCTAATAATTGCTCACAGTGAAAAATTACCAAAAGGCGATTACTGGTCAGAAAAGACAACCACTCAAACACTTAAACTCGCGCTGGATCCAAACTGGCAAGTATCGCGTTTTAGTAATTTTCATCATGAGCAAGGATTAGCGGCACGTGCATTTGGCAAAACTTGGCAATGTATGAAACTTTACTTTGGTAACCCTAGCTCCACAACAATGGAAAATTGAAAGTGAAAATTGATGAATGGATCCAAAGTGGTCGAGCTCAAGCTTGATGCGTCGCTTCGGCCTGTCTATATAGCGGCTCTACATAAGACCTTCGGTCCTATTTAATTTTCTATCTGTGACTCGAAACCAACCAACCAACAAGCCATTTAAGAGTGATCATCAAGCAACCACCCTCACTTTAAAAAGCTTCTCGCCTGACAGGACTGAAAATATATTTTAGCGGAAGTAGGTGTGAAGAAAGCAGGGAAGATGGTAGTTTGGCACAAACTTGGCGAATAAACTAGATGTCATCAATTTTAAGGCAGAGGGGTGTGGAATTCAGGATGAAGGCGCTCTTTTTTGCTTGAAAGCGTTGAAGGTTTTCTTGCGGAGATTTTTTTCTTTACAACACTGTTGTTTTGGGGAATATTGACATTTATGCTTGATATCAATCAATATAATGGGATGTAAACAGTGTGTTTGTTACCTTTGTGTTGGGAATGTCAAAAATAGATATAATTCGTGATTTTAAAGGCAAAAATGCGCGAAAAAAATAATTAAATTTAGCATTTTTAAAAGGTTTTTTGATTTTCATTTACCGGGGTAAAATACATTAGAAGCACATCGCATCAAGTATCAACGTATAAGGATTCCAAAATCAAGATGGGTGGTCGCCGATTGGTGGCGTCTGAACAAAAGGGAACTTATCCGTTGAAGGAATGTCACTGATCGCATTTTCACTTCTGGATATTTCAATTTATGTATCGCTATAGCGAACTAAAAATGGTCGCAGTTGTCGACATTGAAGAACTTCAATTTCTAAATTGAACGCGGTATTGTGATTCGGCCGAGACCTGGTGAGTACCTAGGGCAGAGCTCTCTACCTCACCGGTCGAACGTGATTGGAAGGTTTTCCCCGAAGGGGATTGGCGTTTTATTGGACGGCAAGCTGAGCCATTATTGGGAGTCCTTGGCATGTTTAAAATTTTAAAAATTAAAAAGGGAGTAAGAAGGGAGTAAAAGGATTTCTTAGCACTTTTCGAAAAAAGAAAATGATTAGTCCAGGTCAAAGAAGATCTGGACAAAGGCAGTTAATTTATCAATTTTACTTGGGGCATTTTTAATTGTCGGGAGGACAGTTTTAAATTTATGTATTAACTGTTTAATATTAAGGATTTCATTGAGCTCTTTAAATAAAATTCTACGGCTGCCAGATCGTCGATCGCTTTAAGTAGTTTTTCTACCTGTCGCCAAAGTAGAAAGTGAGCGAGTCACCAAACTGAGTGACGCACCTTTAACACGTTCACCGCCGATACATTCCCAAGACTTACAATTACAGAACAAGTAGCGAATATAATGTCAAACGCGACGCGATCGTCACTTCTCCAAGTCCCGTGAATCGACGCCATTCATTACTTTCACAAAACTTTATTCAATTTGATAACTTTTATGCTGTAAGAGCAGTTTAAAGAATGATTTGGTGTTCGATGAAATAAGCGACTTATAAACGAAGCTAGAGTATCGTTTTAATGCCTGACATTTTTTTTCCAGATATTTTGTATACTGGTTACAAACAGGGTTAAAGGGACAGGAAAAATCATAAAAAAATATCATGTAAAAAATAATTTTTTTATTAAGGAAAGAAATATCGTCCCTTAATAGTTACGATAGACCCCAGAGGGTACATACTTTTCTTACTAAATTTTTTTTCTGCCTACGATATAATATTTAAAAAGACATTTTATAAGAAGAAATAAAATCAGCAATTAACATAAACTGGGAAGCTGGGAATAACTTTGAAAACTTAGCTTTTTTTCTTGAGATTGTGAACGATGTCATTCTTGATAAAGATAAAAAAAACTGCTACAGAACACACTTTGCAATGGTTATGTGCTGCAATCTGTTAATAACGAATTGAAACAATACCAAGGTACTAATTGAACACTATTATTTGGTTGAAATGTTCATTTTGGGGAAATTCAGACCTTTTTTTTGGACCGTCCTTAAAAAGGACGCTAGGCATTAATGGGTTAAGATGACAGAACGTTTCGTTAAAACGAAATATAATCAGCCAAATAACTAAACCGAACCCTCAAAAAGTAAAATAATCAGCCAAATAAAAATAATAATAATAATAATAATAAGTGTCAATTTTTAAGAAAAAAAATTATTAATTTAATTGCATGAAATTTCTGTAATATGTGATAAATCAACGTAAATGATGAAATACACACACACTTTGAAAATACATCAAAATTCTTATTTAATCATCAAACTAAATATTTCTTAGTAACTTTGAATCAACCCAAAACGCTGCTCAAAATCTTTAAAACAGAATATTATTCATTTTTTCTTCTTTTACATCCTGAAAACATTTATTAAAATATTTATTGGGAGCTTACTTACCTAAATTTTCAAGTAAACTTGAACTTTTCTCAAGAAGCTTGCTTTTAAGAACTTTTAAATTCAAATCCTATTCATCAGAGAGAAAAAAAAAAGGACGTTCTATAAATATTTAGTTAAAACGATGCCACTCAAGACAACTATTTGTTAAATAGGTTTAATACTCAAGGCCAGCCTTTGATTCAATTGTTGGATGTGGAGAATGTGCGCGAAGCCAAGAACGATTGGCGTTGCATTTTGCAGTAAATCAAAACACTTTTAAATTATTACTTCCTTTTACGTAGTAAAGGAAGTATTGTGATCACCAAAAAAATTTCACTCAAATTTCAGTTTAAATTTTGACTTTGCTCACCCCTGAATGAATGTCGCGTAGTTTTTTCGACCTGTCAGCACGTGTATATGTACCTAACAACATACAAACAGCCGAAAAATCAATTTCGACCACCCCCGAGTAAATTACGACGAGTTTTCTCGTGACGTCTGTATGTACGTATGTGCAGATGTATGTGCGGGTGTGTGTGCGGATGTATGTGCGTATGTGGCTCGCGTAACTCAAAAACTATATGCCGTAGAAACTTCTAGCTTGGTATGTAGGCTCTGAGGGGGTCTAGTTGTGCACCTCCCCTTGTGATTGCATTCGAATGTTCCCAAAGGGGTCTTTTACCCCTTTTTTGGGGTAAATCAATGTTAATTTCAATACAGACTCAAGTGATATGAATTGGCGCCACCACTTGGCGACATGTCGCCAAGCTTTTGGTCGTCAAGTGTTTGACGCCAACTTGGCGACATATCGCCAAATTGGCGACAAATTTGGCGAAAAAATTATTCTTTGAATTTGGGCTCAACTTGGCGCTATTGGCGATATTTTGCGAAAAATTTACTGAATGATCTTAAAATCAGCAATATTTAGAAAAATAACCATTGTAAAATATTTTTTGCATTGTTTCGTGGTATATTAGGGGAGTAAATATTTGAATGCTCACCTTGCTCACTCCAAGCACTTTTTTTAACACTTAAGGCAACTACTAAGAAATTTACACGTAAAAGGAAGTAGTGTGGGGTCCATACCAGATTTGTTTTTAATTAGTTACATAGAAAACGTGCGTTTAATTAACGGAAAAATCATAATCTCGATTACAGCACATTTTACTGAAAAAAAATACAGCAAACTTCTGATTGTCGGCCGTTGGATGACCAGTGGTTTCCGTGGGTCGTTCACACTTTAGTTTTCTTTTTTTATGGTGATAATTTACTAAATGCAAAAAAAAAAAAAAAAGAGTGCGTTATTATTCGTTTTTAGCTTTTGAAAATATTTTTTACATTCAATGATGTTATTTTTAGCCACAACTCAAATGTATGTGTTGTGATATTGATTTTTTTTAAAACTGCTGTATACATTAATATCGCTTTTTACCCATTGCTCGATTATCCGCTGTGTTCGTTTATCCGTGCCCCCTCATTCCACGGATAATCAGGAGTTTACTGCGTATCTAAATGTACATCCATTTCAGTAAAAAATAATAGTCTATTTCAAAATAATTTGAAGACTTCAAATTTTCCACCTAAAAACTTTTTAAAAAATTTTCTTTCATGTTTCTGCAAAAAAAAATGAGGCATTTTATGTGTTTTTCTGCGTAAATAATGTCCAGTTTATGTACGTTTCTCAGCGGACGCTTGGTCGTTCGTCAGTTTTTCTTTTAATCCCAGTTACCACATCCGATCAAACCCTCATCATAGTAGGTAAGGTGGTCACTGGGGTTTAAGTAAATAAATAATATCGACAAATTTTAAAACATAAAATGGGAATCAAAATGCTTTTTCGAAGATTTAGAGCTTGGCGCTTTGCAGGGCCTTTTATGGGGAAGGTTTTTTATATTAAAACCGGTTCCAAAAATATTTCAATGCTAATTCAAAGAAGGTTTTTCAGTACACATTTTTTGCTTAAAATTGTATCCGTACTTTTCATTTCTTATTATTCTGTTTCCTCAATTTCATTTTAAAACGAAATGATTATTGTCGAAGAATTGCACGATCTCAATTCTTTATTTGTAGTATTCATTTTCGTTGCTATCGTCTGAACTTACAAAATAATACAACGCGTGTACGAATGAGGAAGGTCGTCGACCGCCTGGCATCGAACCCGAGACCTTCCAGTCTCCGATGCTTTCCCAATCAAACCGCACACGGCACAGTAGGGTTAGACTTCAACTTCGACATTCATGCAGAAATGCACGAATGCATCGAGACATTTACGGAGTCATAAAGTATCATTTGATTCACATTAAGACATATCGCGCACCAAGAACGAAAGGATCACTTTTATTTTTAAGAAGGTTCTTCTGCCTCTATATAGGAGTTTGGTAAGACCTCATTTGGAGTATGCTGTTCAGTTTTGGTCTCCTTATCTGAAGAAAGATATTAATTTATTGGAAAGGGTACAAAGAAAGGCTACAAGGTTAGTAAACGGATTTTCTAATTTTGACTATGATTCCAGACTTAGTATGCTTAATATGTATAGTCTTGAGCAAAGGAGAACCAGAGGGGACATGATTCAGTTATTTAAATTTAATTAAAATGAATGATGTTGCAGGGTTAGATTTTTGCACGGAAATCAGGACAAGGGGTCATTGTTTTAAGCTGTTCAAATCTCAGGCTAATCTGGAAAATCGAAAAAAATACTATTTCAGCAGGGTAGTGGGAACTTGGAACAGTTTACCGGAAGAGGCGAAAAGGAGCAACAATGGAGTAGATAGCTTTAAGAGGGCCATTGATCTTCATTGGGGTCTTTAATTGAATCGTTTATTTCGAAAAGGTAACATCTCTATTTTGATCTCTTCTGTCTCTTTAGAAAATTAAACAGCGCACGGTTATATTTTTGAATGTAATAATCAATGGTTATTTGGTAAATTATTGCAGTAATTGTGTAACCTTAACTAAAGGCAATTTTCATTGATTATGACATTCAAAAATATAACCGTGCGCTGTTTAATTTTCTAAAGAGACAGAGGAGATCAAAATAGAGATGTTACCTTTTCGAAATAAACGATTCAATTTAACCAGGACCAGCCCAGTTGGACCCAGAGCCTGCTGCTGGTCGTCGCGTTTGTATTTGTATTTGTAAATTCGATTAACATTAAATTAGCAGACTAAAAAAAAATAAAATAATAATAAGCCCCTTTCAGTCTCGGTGTGCGATATATCAATTTCTCTCTCTTTCGGGAGGGACCTCTCCGTGAAAGGAAAAGTGAAAGGTCGGTTAGAACTGCCGTAGAGGTAGGCCTCACCACCCTCTCGTGGAGTGAAAAGCAGATCCGACTTCCAAGCTACAATGGAAAGTTGATACTGGTTTTGGAGGGATGGTGAATACTGTAATACAGTGGCGTATCCAGGGGGGGGGGGGCCTAGGGACCAATGCATCCCCCCAGATTTTGTAAGACTATAAAAAATGGTGGCACCGAATTTTGAAAAAAAAAACATGTAACCTTCATGTAAATATGCTTCAGGTTTTTCCAATGAAAAATACTTTATGGACACTGAAATATGGTCATATTATTTTCTGTTTTCGACAATAAAAAGCAAAACTAATTGTTATTCTGTAATTGTGGAAATGTAAGAGGAAAATGAGCGATGTACCCGCGCCTTATTATTCTAGCATGATATTCATTTTTGTGAAAAAAAAAAAAAAATCAATCTTCGGGCAACGTTCAATAGCAAAAAAATTAAATCGAAATACTGCGTTTTTAAAGTTTCACCATATTTATTGATTTTTTTCCTTTCTCATCACAGTGTCGATGTTCGATGTGAATCAATTCCTGAATACGTCACTGGTGTAATATCACCATTTCTAGATCACTTTCTACTTCGCTTGCATGTAAAAATTTTGCCGGTTAAATGCGAGTTGCTTGCCACCACTTAAGTTGTGTTACGTAATTTATGTTTTGTTAAATTTGTACCTGTGCAATATTTTGAAGGAGTCAGATATTGAATTCAATTATACTTACGTAGTTATCTGTTTAAATATAGCTTCTAGATTAAGCTTGCCTTACAGTCCTCTACAAATGTCCTTTTTCCATAGAAACATTCTTATTAATTCTCTCATTAGAACCTACGTTGCGTTTTAGTCCTTTAAGTAGACTTGTTCGCTTATGCGTCTCTCTCAGTTATGCGCCTTTTCTGTTGGTCCCTAGGGCCGGCGCATAGGTGAGAGTTCACTGTATTACCTGCGAAGAAACTTTTCAAAACGCTGAGCAAAATATACAACACCAAACGCAAAACATCTGCGAAGAATATCTACTTTACCTTCGTAAAACAAATTATTTTCCAAAACTGAGTGATTTATTGGGGAGCTTTCCATCCAGACCTTGCGGTAGCTCGGACCCCCTGAATCGTTGTCCGAAGACATCACCTTATCCTCGAAAGAAAATAACCTTTCCAGAGAATAAAGTCCTACTATGCTTGTTGCATGTTTAAAAAACGTTATAGTTTAATATCCTATTAGCAAAGTTTTTGCATTTAAAAGTTCGTTAAAAATTTGATTTTTTTTACTAAAAATATTTTGAGTCAGTGTTTAATGTGTAGTATTTTCATTCATTATTATTAATGTTTTAAGAAAATATTTAAAAAAAAAACAGTGGATTCTATCCTAGAATCCACATTAAGTTGGTAGTTTTGCTAACGGAGGAAAATTACAATTACATATTTTTAGTTTTATACAATACACACAGATTATACAATTAGTTTAAGAGCCAATATTTAGAGAAGTGCCAATTTGAAGTTGGAGTTTTCTGAAAAAAAAAATTTTTGCAGAAAAAAAACTAATTTTGGATTTTAAGTCTAAATTGGGTCTAAATGCAAGAAAATAAAAGGGGGGAGGTCAAGGAAGTTATTTACCCCCTCCTTAGATTACTCACTTTTAAGCCGTTACAGATCTGATGAATGTTACAGATCTGATGTTAATATGAGTTACATATTTGAGTTTATGCTTTCAGTCTTCGTTAACATCTCTAAATATGATATCATTTCCTTGCATTTTTAACATAGAATTAAGATAATTATATTAAAATATATATATTAGTCTAAAAAATCAAATTTCATTATAAAAAAGCATTTCTTGGAAATAAAAATGAGCGATAAGGTTTTTAGATAAAATAAATTATGAGATTACCAAATCCAAGCTAATAAAACATTTGTTTTGTTTTGAAACAACACACAACTTCAACTTTTCAACACACAACTCTGCTGCTTGCTTTTCTTTAATTAGTTGCAGGAAATTTAATTTTTTGATCAGAAATTCAAATTTAGCATGCCAGTTATTATCTAGTTATTTAGCGAAGTTATGAGAAATTGAAGTACCAAAAGAAAATAAAGAAATGAAATAATAATAATTAATTAACTTAATTTCTGCAGTGTCAATTTTTCTTATTTTACTAACTTCTATTGTTAGGTCATACAAACCACAAATGAAGCAATTGTACTAAAACTCATTGCTTTTCATTTTTTAAGAACAAAAATATTCAATATATATGGCTAAAACCTGTAATTTTTGCTTTTTATAATTCTGAAACGTGTGAGTTAGTTCTGTAACATATTCGCTGTTTTTCAATGTTACCGCTCTGACTGTTACCGATCTGACAAACTGACAAAGTTTTTTTTTTATTTCGGAGTCGATCGCACTAAATTAAAATCAAACACGTGGCTTTTTCACTTGCAATAAAGGACTACACTTATATATAAAATAATTTTTAAAATAATAAAAACTGCGCGTTTTAGAGCGCGTTACCGATCTGATGACTCAAATGACACACATTTTATAAAATCACTTACAAAAATCTTACCTACAATTTTAGATGCAGAAAGGCAAATTTTTAATTAGGATTCGATAAAACATCCCACCAGGTACTCAGTATCACGTAGTATAGGTGCAGGAAATGATTTTGGGATCCTAAACATAGATCGGAAGTTATTGTTACCACTCTGACGGCGGAACTTGGGACACGCTTATTTCGCATCGGCTAGAAAATCAGGAATCGATTAAAACAAAACAGAAGTAAAATATTAACAAAGGGGTAAAAATAAAATCGTTTTTTGTGCAAGTGCGTTTTTTTGGGAAGTTAGAAAGTGCGCATGACCTGTTTGCATGCTAAGCTTTGCTACTTGGGACACGTTACCGATCTGATTTTTGATGTATAAAAACAATATTTTCGGAAGAAAAAAAATTTTTTTTCTGATGTTATTAGATGAAATGAAAGCAAAACTTATCTTCTTTCTGGGGAAAATTATTTTTTTAACTAGTTATTGAAATACTAGTGAAAATTGGGACTCAAATTGGCACTTTTCTAAATATTAGCTCTTAACAGAATAGGGTTCATTCCACAGTGACTAACGTAAAATTCAGAGCTGATTTTGTAATTGTTTTTACTCGTAACTTAAAGGATAAAAAATAGTTTTTAGTTATGCTGGTGGATTTACAATGTACATGGTATCTATGTATCATTTTTGCTAAGAATTTAAAACAAAATTACTGACAGTAGATATTTTTTCAACAAAAATAGCAGCGTGACTAACGTAACATTTTTGCAACCCTGAAAATTCATGCTCATGTTGTGAGGCGAAAATTTCTCAAAGTTAAGCAAGTGTTAAAAATTGAATGATATGTTTGAAAAATGTGTAAAGTTGGCTTTTAAAAACAAAAAACACATTTATTAAATCTCAATTTTTTTTAGTCTTAAATATCACTTTTACTCAAGATGGAGTGTGACTAACGTAACCATCGAATGACAAGCAGTAAACACACTACAAAGTATTTATTATGGCTAAACTCAGTGATAATTACAACACTTTTTCAATTTTTTTAACTTCTTATGTTGTATGATTTTTATTTATTTATTTATTTATTTATTGATACTTTTTTCACTTCGGTATGATTTTTTTTCTTCGGTTGAGGTTGACATTTCTATAGAATGACCCAATAAAATTATATTAAGCATCATTCTTTTTCTGTTCGAAAATTTTATGTTTAATACATAACATCAAACAGTTTTTATATTTTTGATAAGCATCATTTTTTTTCAGTTTGATAGTTTTTATATTTGACACGTAACATCAGTTTTTATATTTTATATACACAAAATAATACATCTTACGTTTGCGTAGACATGTAATAAATTTGTCTACGATTAATTTGTATCTTTTTCAAAATATTTTACTAGTTTTTACATTTTTAAATCTATTTTAGGCATGTCCTTTTAACAACAAATCAGATTTTAATACAAACTGCGTTAAATGAAACAAAATAGTTTTTTTAAATAAATTTCAAAACATGTTCAGTACAAAAAATATTGCTAATGTCTAATCTTTGCAACAAATTAGATTTGATTTTATATAAGTTCGAAATAAAATATTTGAGGTTTTTTTCAAAAACTAAAACTTTTATATTTTGCATCCTTTTTTGGAATAAAAAAAAAATTGCTAAGCTTTAAATTTACTTAGATATGATGTTTAACATCAAATCAAACTTTAAAACAAACACGTTAATTGAAACAAAATATAACTTTAAAATCTTTTTTAAAAGAAAATTACCTAATTTTACCAACAATCTAAAAAGTTTACAAAATATTTACTAGCAATGACATATTTTAAAAATTTATTCAGATATAACAATTACTTTTTACCATCTGTTTTATATTTTTGATACATAAAATATAATACATTTTTTTTACAGATCGTCAAAGAGTTTTATATTTTTGTTACATAACATTTCAATTTTATATTTTGACACTTGCACCGCGTTTCGAAAATGTTCTTCGCGGAAAACAGTCACTGATTTGCCGGGAAGGTTTGCGTTACAACCGCGTATTTTGCACCGCGTTTTGAAAATGATCTTCATGGGAAATACGGATTATTTTACCGGTAAAATTTTTAGATGCAAGCGGAGTGAAAAGTGATCTAGAAATGATTACACTACTGTTGTGGGGTATTCAGAGGGGATCTCACAGAGGTGGAACTATTCTCTCTTACGCCGACTTCTGAGGCCCTGACTCCTTGCTGTCTTGCAGGTCAGGGCATCCCTTTGTTCCAGGGAAGTTCATTGTATTTTAAACACAACACACAAAACGCATAAAAACACAACGTGTACAACACAGCACATTATATATTTTTATTAATTTTAATTTCGATTCCCCGGAACTGCTCCCTCCTCGAAGTCCTGCTCGGCTCATCCTTACAGTGTTTCGGTCGTCACGACACCTCAGCTCGACAACCCCCCAGGAGATCTCGGGTCCAGGGAGGGGGGGTAGTGGATTCGTATGATTTGGCGGGAAAAACGGTTTACCCCGGACCAGGAAGGGTCACTGTTTTTCTCCACCAGAAGCTGAAAATAAGCGTTAATTTGTTTCAACCGGATTTTTGTAGGGACACGAGATCCCCCTCGACTTGTTCGATTTCTGGTCCTTCGACTTCTTCCTGAAATAGAGAATAGAGATTAATACGAGGCTCTTCCGCTCTTCTTTCTTTTATTTTATTAATTTTTTTTTGCTATTTTTTAATTTTTTTATTAGGGTGAGTTCTGGTAAGTGCGTACCCTTTTTTTCAAAGTTCGTGTTCTCAAGGATGCTGCTCTGTTGAAAAATCTTGTACACTCACAATTTTTTTTTAGTTTTCATTCCAGATCCTTTACTAAGATTTTCAAGCATATAATATGTTAAATAAACCATGAGCATAGGTTTTGTGACCTGGTTTATGACACCTATTCTAAGGTACGCACTTTCCCTACCTAGCGGGGTAAGTGCGTCCACCTTAAACTTTGTGAATATGAGCAGGAAAAAACTTCTGGCACATATTAAATATGTTAGGTAGTTGCCTTAGGATAATTCTTAATACTAGAGATCAGCACTTGCCTGCATGGATGAAACGCAATCAGTGATATACCACGTGTCTTGCGAACAACTGTGATTTGAAGATTGAGAGAGTTGTGTCTGTGATTCTTCCTTTGTCCTTTTAATAAGATTAAGTGAGCAAATGTAAGTTGTTTTTATTTAGTAATAATCACTTATACTCTACATAGTTTATTTTGGTTTAATACATTAATCAGTCTGCGTTTAAGCCAGGGTTCGCACTTACCCCTTCTTAAATGTAAAATGAGATATGTGCGTCCAATAGCGTTCTTGTAAGTGCGTGCCCCTGTGATTTTCTTTAATTCTATTTGTATGGTAGATCGTTAGGTAACCTGAGTGAAATTTTTTTTTTTTTTTTTGAATAAATACGGTTTTAATATTTTTCTTATTAGAATCAGTAGAAGTAAGAAAAAACAAAAAATAAAGAGCAAAAAAAAAAAAAAAAAAATCATGATATGATACTTGTACTTTTTTTCTTGTATATTGAAATAGTTTTTCACAAGGTGTTCCTAATTTTCTTAAATATTATTTATTCTTTACTCCACCTTCGTTTTTTGAATCAGTTGGTTCCTTATTTAGTGAATTCCATTGCTTCATTTGTCATCCTGGTTTAAATTAAGTATAGCTTATAATCGCTATTTTCAACGAAAAATTTACTGATACATAAAAGCCAATATATTTCAGAGGTAATGAATAAAATTGAAATCTTATGACATATTCAATGTAAATATAAATACTTGATGGAAATGACGTCGGATTTATAATCGGTTAGTAAAAAAGTTATAAGCAAAATTAAAGGTGAACTACGAGAGTCGAATTTTTCACGTAATGGTACACACTTGCCTCATCATAATGGTGCGCACTTGCTCCGCATAATAGTACGCATATGCCTCATGATAGTGGTACGCACTTGCCCCATCATAATGGTACGCACTTACCCCCACCTTACTTTAAAGAAAGGGAAAGTGCGTACCGTCATATAAACAAATTTTAGTTAGAGTATTTGATCAAAATACCCCATGTATGTTATTAGTAGCTATTACTCAAAAGAAACAACTTGCATTTCTTGACTTCAATTGCTCGGTATGACTACAAGAGAAACTGAAACAAAACCTTCTCAATCTTTACTTTAGAGTTCATTTGAAGACATTTAAGTTATCTCTGATTATGTTTCGTCTATTGAATCCAGGCCTGAATTCTACCTATTGAAATTATCATTAGACAGTTATCTAACATAGTCGATGTGTTGCAGAAGCCATTTCAGGACAGTGTTCATATAATTCCCAGTGGACGCACTTACCCCGTGGACGCACTTACCAGAACTCACCCTAATTAAATTTTTTGTAGGTTATTTTAGCGGAAGCAGTAGTGCGAAAAGACGAAGTCTCTCATTTGAAGTTTTTTTTTTTTTTCATTTTCTTTTTTTTTATAGTTTTCTTCTAGTTTCTATATTTAAAAGTATGCGGGGGGGGGGAGGTTCGCAAATTAAGGGAACGACCTGATGCGATGTAAAAAGGTTACAGTTCAAACAGTAAATGTAAAACCATCAGAAACAACCATTTATCATTCTTTTAAATGCTTAACACAGTTCTTCTAAAAAAATTGATTTTATTTAAATAAATTACGAATTTGTGATAGTCAACTATGGTGAAAAGTTAGTTGACCAAAAATTTCATATTTGACTCCTCGATTTCATTAGAATGATTAGGAACGTGTGATAATTTCTGATAAATTAAAGCTAACAGATACAAAGACTAAATTTCTTACGTTATTCAATAAGTAAATACTACACCGAACCTAAGCTCTGAAAAATTGTTATGCTATTTTGAAAAAAAAAAAGAAAGCAAATTAGTTTATCTTCACCTAATTAACAAAATATTTTTCGCTCCATGTTTCAATTTTTCATTCATATTTAGCAGAAATTTTTTCAGGACATAAATAATTCTACTTAAATAAATTGAAAGATCTGGTTGCAGAAAAAAAAATGCTAGCGATCTCGAATATTATATACTACAATGCAACCTTTCTTGGCAAAAACATCGTGACGTCAGCGTGTCGTTAGCCTATGAAAAACGAGCTAGATAAAACATCACAGCCTATTTGGCGAATTAGAGGATATTGCTGACTGCTTGTGTGCTCTTATTGGCTCCACCCGTAGTGACGTCACTGCCAAGTTAAGTTGCATTTTAGTAAAGAAATAATTCAGCTTGAATTTCAATTAAAATATTATTAAGACCAGCTGTATTTATTACCATTTACCTTAAAAACAGAACGTGTCTAACAAAATTCATATTTAACTAATATCTGTGTGATAAATGAAGTTTTTTGTTATTCATGTGATGAATGTCAGCAGACTTAACTTATGACCACTTAACCCCAATTCTGATATAATAAGTAAGGTGAACCCGGCTTAGCTGTTAATGAAAAAGTATTCTTAAGATATGTTAGAAGTCTCTTCAGAGTCAGTCTGATGAAAATACGAACAAATGAATTTCGCTCAGAAGCTGAAAATGGTGTTTAGATTTTACAATGCTTTAGAAGCAAACGAAACGAACTTTTCCACTAGGGATGCACCGATTAATTGGCAGTACCGATTAATCGGCCATAATCAGCCACTTTGCCGATTAATCGGCGCAAAAAATATTTTCTAATATTTTAAAAAGGTATACTTTCACTGTGAAACTGTGATGAATAATTTTATGAATAGTAATAATAATAATCACAGTTGATATAAAGTTTTTAATAAATTAATTTTCTCATTTTGAATAAATGTACACATAGACAATGTTGCAACATTTTTCATGTGTCAATACTTTTCTCTTTAACACAGTGTCTTTAGATAACCTCTAATTTTCACAAAAATAAAAGTCTTGATTGAATGGCTACTAATATTGAATTATTTCATTAAATGCACTCCTAAATTAGAGTGCTCACCACAAATCTCCCCCCCCCAACCTTTTTTTAAAAATTTTTATGTCTAGTAACATAGTTAACAATGTGTTAATATAATATTATTGACAATAATATGGAAATTGATTTTAAGAAATAGGATAAAATTTTGAAATTAATTTTGTGGAATTGGGAAAATTTAAAAATAAATAAATAGTATATATTTTCTCTCATAAATAGATTACTATTTCTAAATTCATAATTTGAAACGAAAAAAAAAACGCGGTGATGGTGAAATTATTAGTATGTATTAAAAAAATCATCCTGTTCATTAATCGGCCGATTATCAACAGCCGATTAATCGGTAATCGGCCAGTTTGCTTATCTGGGCATCTCTATTTTCCACTAAATAAAATAATATTGTTCCTTGGTTTAAAATTTTGAATTTATGAATTAATATCTTACTGTCAAAATGTAAAAAAAAATTGTAACCGTTATTTTTTTATTTGACGTGGGACCCCTTCACGCCACCAGTCCCCAATAACTTAACGCGTGAATCCCGCCCTATCTTAGAATATTATCAGAGCAGCGTTCGTGGCAACACCTTTTCGGATTTGGATATTAGAACGATTTAACTGCTTTATTGCTAAATGTCACGTTTTTGGTCGGATCTCGATCGCTGCAACGATTAAAAAACCTCTGGGCGTGAGGATTTTCCAAAAAACCGGCGCTTGTTTTTCCGGAGCAAGAACGCCCGCGACTCCGGAGGCCGGCCCGACCGAACGCGCGGTCTCCCAGTTCGCCACTGGTGGGGCAGGAAACGAGCCGAAAGGGACATTCGGACGAAACATCCGAATGGAAATTTTGATAATAACAATTAAATTTTTGACTGACATCATTCTAGTCAAAAACAAAACACAATTTGGAATTAGCCGAATAGTAGGTTTAGAACGGAACTTCCGATCAAAAATTTTGAAGATAGCCAATAAAAATTTGACTGAGAATTTTCTAGTCAACAAAGGAACACAATTTAGAGCAGCGCAGAGAGCCGACCAACAAGTAAAAAAAGAGCGTTTATAAGAACACTCCCCCACCCCCGTTGGAAATTAAAAACACCATCCCCTTTGCCACGAAATGCGCTCACACACGCGCGCATATGGTAAGAAAAAATAGCGGAAAAGGACCTCATCTACACTTACCAGAGGCGTGGATTTGGACCATGAAAAGCACTGGAAAAGACTGGTGAAGTTCTAAAATATTTTTACTTTTGAGAACGGAATAGGCTAAAATTTAAAAATGTGTTTTTCATTCGAACACATCTTACTTTTGCGTAACATGAACAGACTGAGATTGTTTAATCGTTTGATTTGAACCTCCTCCCCCCCCCTCTGGTCCACACCTCAACCTTGCCTCGTTTAGAGGCTGTACACGGGGTCCTTTTCCTCAGGTTCAACAGTGATAACTATAATTTCCTTACCTCCGTGTGAAAGTTGTACCCGGTCCAAGGTGTCGGCCGTCGCTTGGTCCTTGTCCATGGTCATCAGCAGGCGCCGGGGCTTGTCCGCCAGGATCCTCCCTCCCCTGGGGGGCGCCCCCTCCACCACCACCTCGTCGAGCTCCGCCCCCGCGTCTCCGCCGGGGCTGGAACTAGCGCGGAGAGATGCCCAGAGAGCCCGGAGCACCTCGGTGCAGTGGCCAAAGATGGCGAAGCAGCACCGCAGCTTGGTACGGATGTACCTCCAGATGTTCAGCAAACAGTCCCGGTATTCAAGCTTGCTGAACAGCAGGCAGAGGAGGAAAAACCCCGCCAGGGAAGGAAGGAAAAGAAGGAAGTCGGTGAGTTGCATCGTCGAATCTAGAGGGAGAGAAACCATTATTTTACTATTTTCCAAAAGAAAAAAAAAGCATCCGTTAATTCATATCATACTAGCTGCGTGGCCCGGTGTTGCGCGGGAAATGAAAGCGATGTCAAGTGACGCTTCCACTTTCGGTAGAGCAACAAACTCGCAGCCACGTTGGCTCGCTACAGCCTGCGCCCTCTACACACAGTTGCCAATAAACAATACTAAAAAGGAACGCCATCTAACGACAAGAGTGAAAACTAACCCGCTCGTGCTTTTCGATCATTATTATTTTTAAACTATAATAATAACTCCTTACATATCGTCGCTTTGGAAGAATAACGCTGCAACTCAAAAAAGGCCATTTTTCAGGAGAGCAATTTTTAACTTTTCAGAAACTTCTATCGCGCTTGTGCTCAAAACTATTACGACTATTTTAATGAAACTAGCATTAAAAAAACCGCATTTTAATCTCTTTTCTAATGTAGCATGATCGACTTCAATGGCATTTTAACTAATGACGTCATTTTAAAAAGAGTGAAGATAGTTTGAGTTACATCAGTGTTCTCCAAAAATGGCTCCCTAGCGGATATTTTTGACACTTTTGAGTTGTAACCTTGTTCATCATAAAGAGCGATTTTTTCTGAACAAAATGATATAAAAATGTCATTTTTTGATTTTTTTGAGTTGCAGCGTTATTCTTCCAAAGCGACGATATGGAGTAATGTTGTATAGCCCCAAGCCTTCCTGATTAAATGGACTATTCGACACAAAAATAATTTTTCAGTTTGAACCAGTCGTTCTCGAGATGAGCGCGATTGAACAAGCAAACTCTTCAGCTTAATATTATTAGTATAGATTAAACTAGGTAAATGCTACAACTAGCTAATACATTGCGACCCGGAGCGCAGTGACATCGCATCGCTGAGTCTCGGTCTCAATCGGGACTATACCAAGACCAGAGAGACACGCCCACTTCTGGAGCTGGTGCTAAAGCGCTCCCCAATTTTAAACTTAACACCTCTCTGACCACCCCATCCGAGGGATAACTTTCAAATCACGCCATTTGATGAGGTTAGAAAAATGGCGACCACGTTCTCAAATACCTGTGAACGTGGTTGCAATGAGACATCACAAAAATATGGAAATGTCTTCAGACGGAACTAAAAAAATATCTGGATTGTAATACAGTAGTACGTCCTGTGAGGAACACCTCTATTTAAAGGACACTTTTCATGGTCACAGTCCTTTTGAGTATAGGGGCCTCCATGTATTTACCTCTGAACGAGGGACATTTAAGGGGAAGTCACAGAGAAAAATTACAAAACTTAATAATGCATAAAAATTTATTGAAGATCAAGGTTTTTTTTTTTTTTTTTGACTGAAAATGAAATGGTAAATATTTATCTTGACATTAAACACGCAAAGAAACAATATGCATTTTAAAATTCTTACTGACATTTTAGTAATGTAGTTTAGTAACCTTTATTCCCATCGCCCCCAAAGGAAAACAAAAGCGATGCTCCCTATTTCCTCATGCTGTAGTTTTAAAATTGTGCACTATTATGTATCGTACTTCAAAACGAGAATAATGTAGCGGGTCCATAGAAAAAACTTTACTACCCGATTTGGGCTCGCGACCCACGGACTGGGAATAACTGATCTAAATGACTTCCACTGAAGAAGACCCCTACTCAGAACCTGCAGTCGAAGTAGTAGAATCTATGCATGCACGCCACAATCACTGACCTAAAGCTTCTCCAAATAACGAATCAAGTTATTTCGTGTCCGTTGGGACTAAAAGGAAAAAGTTCGTAACCATTAAAGTTGAGTAACCTAGCTTTTTTTTTCTTTCGAGCCAAGGTGTCAAGACACTGTGGATTTAACGTTTTACTTGTTACTTGGTAGTGAACTCTTCGAGTTTTACCTTCTCAGCTGTTGTTCGATGTGCAATTTAGATGTCTTCTTTGACTCCTTACCACATATACAGTAGAGCTCCTGTAGAAGACAGGCTGACCTATGCCGCCATTTTGATGCCCACGGTTTCAGATGTAAACAAGAGTAAACTGCTATGTTGGCGCATTTATCGCTTTTATTGCGCGTTTTACAATTTCGTTAAAAACAAATTTCCGAGTTGAGTATCAAAAAAAAAAAGTCTTATCCTTTGGAAACGTGAATAAACAAATGAAAAACTTCTGAAAAAAAAATCAACATTTTACAGTATCATATTTCATTTACGTGTAATTATAATGCAAGTGAACTTTAATAAGAAAATTAAGTACTGTTTAAGGAGTTGTTTCTCTGAGAAATTATTTATCGGTGATTTTGCGAATTTTACCGAAAGTTTCCTCGATATATAAAGTTCACATAATTCACGGGGCTTAAATTTGGTATTTACAATACACTCAAGTACTTTCACAAAATAATTTCTTTTAATTCTGTATAATTGGGTGAATTCTAAGGCAAGTAAAATGTATTTTTCAAAATTGGTTGTGAGTTTGCATGAGGTATAATAACTAAAACTGAATGAGTAAATAAATAAATACCTCCACTAAAAAATGTACGAACTTATGTCCAAATATAAAATTTAGAATTTTAAAAAATAAAAACCTAATACATAGATGATGCCCATTTTAATTTGTTTTTTAAAGTGCCTTTCTGAACTGACGTTTTTGTTGATGATTCCTAAAGAAGCTATTTACAGTTAAGAATCTCTCGGTTATTGTTTACTTCAGAAGAAAATTAACCAACTAAAAACTACTTATAACTTTATAAGTTGAGCATGAAACCTGAATGCATTTTCAAAAGATGACAATTAAATAAAAGAACTGGCTAAGGAAATCAATCTTCAAATATTTGCTTAAAAATTTCAATTTTTAATGCTATAAAAGCATTGCTTTGATTTGTTTGAAGTGGTAATGAAAAATCAGACATTTAATTACGACGCTTTCCTCGCTAAATTAAAAGTACGACGAGTGTTTAAATTTGGTTGGCGATAAACATTGGTAAGGAAAATATTTTACCGCCAAGATTTATGGTAAACCTGTTATTTCTTAAGGTAATGTTTTTTTAATTACTACATTAAAAGTTTCAGTGTGTAGACCAGTTTTTTGTTTAATTCGGGAAAAAGAAGACACTTCATAACAGATTCTAACCAAATAGATAAGGTATCCGTAAAAAATCAAGCGCACTAACTATGCAAAGTTGGGAATTTTTCGGCGGAATCCAAATTTCGCGCCGGCAGATATAATCCAATTCTTCCTTCTTTTTTCAAATGTTGGGAACCTAAACATTAGGATTTTATTCCTCGAGTGATTGCTGCAATTTATTGCAGCACAATCACCCATTTTTCTGTATATAAACCTACAAATCGGAGAGGTTTTTGTTTGCAGACGACACAGCAAGCACGCTCGGTGGGAAACAAAATGGCTGACGAGTCAGCTCCTAGTTATAGTAGCCTTAATATACAGTACTCTGGGATAAATGGAAATGACTCATTTTTATTTCTTTGAAACATTGTTTTGGTGTAAGTGTCACTTTTGGATGCATTTTACACAAATTCTTGAATTTTCTTATCGATTTTTTTCAAATAAATAGTTTTATATTACATTGGAGGTTTCCGAGGGTCATGTGCGACCTACGGCTCGCAACTTGATTACTGACAACGTAAAAAAAAAAAAAAAAAAAAAAAAAAAAAAAAAAAAAAACGTGAAATGTAAAAATTTTGCGACTGATCGTGCATTGTACGACCAACATCAACCTCATGAGAAATAAATGGGGTGTTTCTATTTATGCCCACATTTTTAGGGTAAGAGGAAATTTTATTTTATTGGCCAAAAACAATCCTAAAGTCAAATGTTTAACGCCCCAGTGACTCTCAGAGATTGGTCTTGGACACAGTGCCAGAATCTTGCTCTTTAAATTCATCCTGAAGTAAGAGAAGGATCTCAAGTTAGAACATCGAAATTCTGTTGTCCTTTACCCCAACTGACTCCCCTATCTTCGATTAGAAAGCGGAAAGAAAAAGTTCAGATACTTACGCCAAGTCTTCATGTATGCATCCATTCTTCGCGTATGCGGGACAGCTGCGTTGGAGGGCTTCTTGCCGACTGCCCTGTCCGTCTTCGAAGCTGGATGGATCGGTACCGCGGAGCGCATAGAGTTAAGGATCTGACCGACTTTTCGGGACTCGGCTGTATAAGGAAAGAAATGAACACCGCACGAGTACGAGACGCGTACATGCATCATTGGCATGCCCTTCATTCAGGGGGGCAGGGGTCAATTGGCCCCCTCCCTGGCTTTGAGAAATAAATGCATTGTCGAGCCCGCTTATTAGAATATCGCTTAAAGGAATATCCTGCTTACCATAATACGTTTTCAATGTACCAAACCATTGAAATGCATTATTTCCATCCCGGATATTGGAATATCCCGCGTATTAGAATATTTTTTCGAGGCAAAATGGCTATTCTATTGTAAGCGTGGTTTTTACTGTTTTCCGATGAAATTGCATTGTGTTTTCACCCTTTGCCCCCCCCCCTGTAAAAACTTGAAATGACGTCCCTAATCATTGGTGGGATGCGTCGGTATTCACGGATGGTTACCCTGAGCAGTATGTTATCCGCCATCCCAGCCTTTTGTGGAAAGCACTGCAAGTTGGAATTTCATATTTCAGCATCCATTAAAAAATCTTGGAGGCAGCATTCAGAGACCGCAGTTTCGCCATCGGGTTTGACCTCTCAGTCCATAATAGTCACAATAAATACGAAGACGAAAGCTTCATAAAGCAGCTGCTGCGCCCTCCCACCCCGAAAAGTAAAGCTACCCCAGCTTTTATTTATGCTGGCGGGTTGAAATATTTTAGTAAAAAGATGCAACATGTACTCAGTTTCTGTCCAAGGTTTTTCTGCCTTCATCTCGGCCTTAGCGATTCTAGACTGACGAACGCGAAACAAGGACGACTTTGCTGTCTCTGGAAACTGTAAAGCGTTGCTCGATATTTGCGGTAAAAGATAATTTGCGTATAATCGCCAAACAATCCAATCATCCAATGATAATTCTGTGGTTGCCAGATTTAATAATTTATCGCCGGACCTTAAACTAGGATTCACCCGATATTTGCTTTCAACAAGGGAAGAGTGCGGTCTCCTGTTTTTGCTAATGTTTAATTTAAAAACAAACGGAATTGCCTTCTTATGGCCCTTCGGTTGGAAAACTCGCCAATTGTGTTGTCTTGTGATTTGGTTATCCTTCTGAGCGTTTGTCGCCAATCTGTTTTTTTGGTTTCAAAATGATTTCTTATCTTTTTTTGTACTGATTTTGCGTGACTTGGCGTCCATAAAATGCAGCCAAACCGAAAAGTCGCCAACCCGGGGATAGTACTAAAAATGTTCAAAGTAAACAAGGACATAAAGATAAATTTTCTTCGAAGTGATAAAGGTCAATGAAACATACCCGTCACAGTATTATTCTCTGTAAAAATTGAATGTTGTCGTTACAGTATAATACAGCTAATTTTATAATAATAAACTTAAAAATTGCTAGTTTTACAGTAATAAACTGTAAAATTTCTAATTTTATAGTTATAAACTGTAAAATTACAAATTTTAGTTTTTTATTGTTCATTTTACAATTTTAAACTGGAACCTCTGATGCCAGTATTATACTGTACAAACAACGGTTTATTTTTTGCAGTGTTGGATAGAACATTCATCCCTACTAACTCATTGAACATTCATCCCCGGATTCAATGAAGATTTCAATAACTGAGATTCCTGGCTTTTTTTTAAACTGTCGCTTCATTTCTTTGACGCCAAGAACTACATACCAATATATTTCGAACTAAGCTATATCGCCAGAATGTAACTATTACTGTAAAAAGGTGGCGACGAGCCACATTTTTCCTTCGAGTTTGTCTGCCAAGAAATCTCTGTAATGAAAATATTCACTGCATCCGATCTGTTTCTGTGGGAAAATATCGGACAAATTCAGAAATAGGATAAGATCTGCTGAGTGACGTTCGGCGGAGCGCCAAATGTCGTTATGAATAATTAACCCCTTTAAAAGTTGCCTAGTGGCCGCATGCATCTGAAATTCATAATTTTGTTTTTATATTGAAAGTATATCACTTGACCCAATTTGTATTCTTATCTATTTTTATTGATTGATCATCCTGGAAAACCAAACAGTTTCTCATTCACATACTACTCGATATCGCCAATCGTTTTACTCATTTTTTTTTAATTGCTGTCAAAATACAAGTCGCCAAACCGAGACACGTAATTTTAACTTAAAAGTACCAACTTGATTCTATACAAATTAGACCACAATGCAGTTAGTCTAAATGAATTTTTTATTTGCATTTACTCTACAAAATATCCAGTGTCCATGGTACATAAAAAAGTAACATAAACAATGCAAATTTTTCTTGGGACTATTTATTGAAAACTTACCTGCTCTTGAAATTTTCAAAAATCCTTTCAAATCTTCAAAAATCCTTTCAAATCTTCAAAAATCCTTTTAAATCTTCAAAATCTCCGTCTAAACTCTTAGATCTTCGTCAGCACAGGAATCTGTCAAGTTTAAGTAAAGACCGTTCTATGAATATTTTACTAATGCTGCCACTCAAAAGATAACTTTTTTCTTTTTTAAATCGTTATTCTTGTTTTAATACTCAAGGTAAGCCTTTAATTTAACATGTTGGCCATCGGAAATGCAATTGTTAACGAAGCCTAGAGTGATTTAAACTGCATTTTGCTGCACAATGAACGCAAAGGCTGTGATCGAATAGACCTTATGACACAAGTAATTTTTTACGCAACTGGTTTCGTAGTACTCTGACTGCTTACTGGGATGAATCAAAGGTTATCAGTACGGCCCACCACAAAATTCTGACTTTGATAAAAGTTTTGCTGAAGAGTTGATGGCATTGGTGCATCACTTTTATTATTCTGAGGCAGGGAACTACTTTGATATCCCCCCCCAATCGGAAATTTGGCGACTTTATTTTTCTCGCCAAGCAATACATATATGAAAGCCAAAAATTATTGCCACAAAACTTCAAAAGAAAAGCTTACAAAATGGTACAAAATACAGGAAAATACTAAATTTGGCAACAGAAAAACCTTCAAGCTGAAAAAACCTAAATTGGCAACACCAAAGTAAGAAACAGCAACCCTAAAAAGTACGTAGGGAGTACCAGATTTGGCGCGTAATTTTTGGGGGGGTATATCAAAGTTATACCTGAGGCAGAAAGTCTAGACTGTCCATTCCTGGAGTGCAGCAGTAAACCCCCCCGGACCCCCCACCACCACCACTTATAGTTTTTTCTTCTCAAGCAAACTGACGCTTATTGAGCCAGTTTTATTAAGAAAGCTTTTTAGTTATGAATCGTGTCATGTAAACTCGCTAGCATGTAACTTTCGTTATACCACGTAAGTAATTAAAATGTTGGTTCTGAAAAAAAATAATAAATTTTATGCAAATATACACTGGCGGAAAAAAAAATCCCAACACCAAGAAAAAATTGCCGTAGAGTAATGAAATTTGGGTAATGCAATTGTCTAGTTAACATGTTAAATTGATTAAATGCACAAGATCACTGGCTAATTTAAGCTCAAGAAAATGCTGTGCAAATGTGAAATTATGTTAATTTAATAGATGGTGTAACCTCCAGAATTTTGAAGGCAAGCCTGCAAGCGTGCATGCATTATGTTATACAGGTGCCGAATATCACTTTGTGGTATGAAGTTCCATGCTTGTTGCACTTGCTGTGTCAATACTAGGACCGTCATTGCTGACTGTGGATGATGCTCGAGGTGCCATCCCATGATATCCCATACGTTATCAATTGGAGACAGACCTGGTGAATTTGCAGGTCATGGTAACATGTCAGCACTCTGTAGAGCACATTGCGTTACAGCAGCGATGTGAGGGCCAGCGTTATCCGGTTGGAAAACGCCCCCTTGAATGCTACTCATGAAGGGCTGTACTACTGGTTAAATTAACAGACTGATGACAAATTTTCAGTCAGTGAGTTTGGGATAACCACAAGAATGCCCCTGCTGTCGTAGGAAATTGCTCCAGAGACCATAACTCCAGGTGTGAGTCCCGTGTGTCTAGGCCCTAGACCGCTTGGATGCAGGCGGTCCCCTGGCCTCCTTCTGACCAATATACAGCCACCACTGGCACTAATTCAGAATCTGTTTTCATCAAAAATTACAACAGATCTCCACTCCGACCTCCAGTGAGCTCTGTCGTGGCACCACTGCTGTCGGAAAAGGCAATGGTTTGCAGTCAATGGAATATCGGCTACAGGCTGCCTGGCTCTGAGCTGTCCTTGAAGTAAACAGTTTCTTACCGTTCCTTGGGTCACGACAGTATCAACTGCAGCTCGAATGTCAGCCGCAAATGCCGTACGATGCGCCACAGCCGTACGCAAGATTCGGCGATCTTCCTTCTCAGTCGTGCCACGTGGCAGCTCGGAACTCGATCTTCTTGAGGTAGTACCATCCTTTGACCATAGCTTCCAATAATCATGCATGGTGGAAACATTTCCACCCAAGTTTATCTGCAATATCGCGAAATGAAAATCCACCTTTCTCATAGCCAAATTGTACGACCTCGTTTAAACTCGGTGAGCTGTTGATAATGGTTTCTTCGTATTTTTAAAGGCAATCCTGGCTAACATGAACGCAATTCGTCAAATTTCACGGAAAAATAATGCACACGAGCTTCACAACACGCTTTTAAAACAAGCCTTATTTGCATGTTCTGAGTGACGCCAGCTGCGCCACACTTATGCGCGGAACACGAAATTTCAATCGATGTCATCTTTCAGTTGTATAAACACGCCTACCAAATTTCGTTTATCTAACACAAGTCTTTCTTGGTGTTGGGATTTTTTTTTCCGCCAGTGTACAAGTGGTTATTATTTCCTTTTTTGCAATAGACACAATTAAATTCGATGAAACTTAGACAAACCATTTAACCGAATAAAATGAAAAAATAACGCCGAAATGAAAATTTCGCCATGATCCTTTACCACAGATGAATACCCTATTATCAGTACTGCACTGGGGTGTTTTTAATCTTGGCGAGTAATGCTCATTTTGTCTATTTTGTATGGTCAAAGGGTCAAAGTTGCACAAGAAGTAATTGTTTGGCGATGATGTGCATCATTTTGTGTTTTTAGTGACTCCAAAAAAAAAAAAAAAACACACACACTGACAAACAGGATTAAAATTATCATTAGAATTAAAAAAAAAATGATCCAATAAAGTAAAAAATTCCAAGAAATAAAACCATGCTAAGAAATAACATGAAAATTATTCAACAAGTAAATCAAACATCATTAGAAGCTAATTGATAGTAAAATCAAATCCCCCCCCCCCACAAATTCCAGAAATCAGTACTAGTAGAACCCTTACCAGTACATTAACAAGACTTAGGACAGGACACTTCAGGGGGATGAAGATACATAAAGACGGGACAAAGACGTATTGCGGAACTACTTTAATATAAGCCCCAAATCGGAAATTTGGCGACTTTTTTTTTCTCGCCAAGCAAAAAAACCTGTTGCCACAAAAATTATTGCCACAAAACTTCAAAAAATAAACTCAAAAAATGGTACAAATGCAAGAAAATACTAAATTTGGCAACAGCAAAAACCTAAATTAGCTGTAAAAACCTAAATTGGCAACACCAAAATAGAAAATAGGAAACAGCAACCCTAAAGAGTCCGTAGGGAGTTCCAGATTTGGCTAGTAATTTTTGGGGGGGTATATCAAAGTTATACCCGTATTGCCTCTGCGAAAATTGCCCAGACACAGAACTAAGCCCCGAGCACCTTTTGAACTGTCTCGCTATCCTGGCGCAATTGCAGCAAATAAGTGACAATCCGTGACCAGACTTATACAAAAAAAATTGTCTCAATATCGCTGATGCTGTACGTAGGAAATTCGGTCCTATTTAATTTTCTATCTGTGACACGAAACCAACCAACCAACCAACAAGCCATTTAAGAGGGATCATCAAGCAAAACCACCTCACTTTAAAAATCTTCCCCGATTGACAGGACTGAAAATATATTTTAGCAGAAGTAGGTGTGATGAAAGCAGGGAAGATGGTAGTTTGGTACAAACTTGGCGGGTAAACTAGATGTCATCAATTTTAAGGCAGAGGGCTGTGGAATTCAGGATGTAGGTGCTGTTTTTTGCTTGAAAGCGTTTAAGGTTTTCTTGGCGGGGATTTTTTTTTTTTTTTTTTGCAACACTGTTGTTTTTGGGGATATTTATGCTTGATATCAATCAATATAATCTTCCCAAAAACAACTCTGTTGTAAAAACATCCCCCGCTAAGAAAACCTTAAACACTCAGCCTTAAAAAGTTGTGATATCGAGTTTTCCCGCCAAGTTTGTGCCAAACTACTCTTCGCCTGTATGGATAGTTCGTTTAAATAGTTTTCAGTCCTGCCAGGCGGGAAGTTTTTACTCATCAAGCAACCACCTCACTTTACAAAACTTCCCGCCTAACAGTACTGAAAACAATTTAAACGAACTATCTATACAGGCGAGGAGTAGTTTGGTAGAAACTTGGCGGGAAAACTCGATATCATAACTTTATAAGGTTGGGTGTTTAAGGTTTTCTTGGTGGGGTATGTTTCTACAACAGAGTTGTTTTTGGGAAGATATCACATCTTTTTGCAATAATATTACCCCAACAGCACCAAACGTTCGATGGACGTTCAACGACGTCAAAAGACGACTTTTGGACGTTTGAACGTCCATCAGGACATAACTGAACGTCCATCGGACGTTTCGTGCTTTTGTTGTATTTCTTTATCAGTTTTTTTTTCCACTTCAACATTTTTCTTGGCAGCGGACATATGGCTTTCTTGGAGGCATGCACTTAGCGCATAAGTTCAAGGCTCTACTTCAGTCGAGGATAAGTTTGAAATCAATCACAATGTACCACCCGGACAGACACAAAACAAAGCTAGTTGATAACAAGAACTACGATTAAATAAAAAATTAAAAAAAAAAAAAAAAAAAACCCGACCCGACCTCCGATTAAAAAAATGCCGAACTCATATTAAAATAAACTAAATTGAAGACACTTTTTAAAAGCTTTATGCAATAAAATCAATTACGAATATTTTATTTGTTAACAAATAGAAACTGGCAATAGATGAAATTTTAAATAATTTTGTTTTCTTTCCTCGTCGCCCAACAATGACAACAAATACTATGAGTCAAGGCTACACTAGATAGCGTTTTATACAGGCTTCTTCATTTGATCAAAATCCTTGGGATAAAAACGGAGGTCCTTTTCCAGCGACATCTATCGAATTTCATGGTAACTAACATTTCTACAAATCAAATAATAAAAGACAAAATTAAAAGTTAATTTGTTGGCGACCATTTTACAATTTGGTATTCAATTCTATTTTAGTATATTTTAACGTTATTTAATAGCTCGTTCGATTTGTTGGTTTATTCTGCATTTTAACGGCTTATTTTAATTAGTTAGCGAATTATTTTTCATTTTAATTGATTCTAATTATTAACTAACTATGAAACGACACTGGCACCGCAGAGCGATAAATGGCGATTTTGGAACGATAGTTCCATCAAAACTTTTGATGAGTTTAGATGGTCAAATTAATTTATTTGGCATTTTTTTTACATTTTAATGGAAGTTCTCCGTAAAGCTTTTGAGAATATTTCAATAACCGAGATCTTTGGTAGTATGTACGTTTCAGTTGTAGGTACGTTTTTTAACTTGGCGATGTATTTTCTTACCACCTAAGCGAAGATTAAAATTTTAAGCTTGCATCGTCTTCATGGTTGCTTCTTTTCTCTTATTTTGCATTTTAATTTAAATTTCAATGATAATAATGGCTCGATATATTTATTAAACTTACTATGTTACATGCTAATGGAGCTTTTGAAGTTGATTTGGCGAGTTTTTTAATAAGAATTCTCACATTATTTCACAGCTTTTTTTCAGTTGGCCCATTATTTTACTTTCAAGTATTAAACGTATGTGTGAAATTAGAAACAAAAAAGGGAAGATTTCGGTGATTGGAAGTCTGTGGTTATCTTTCACTATTGGCGTTAAATCTTTGTGGCCAATTTATGAGCGAGGGAAATATTTCCTTCGCAAACATAAACTAAAGAGCAACAAAATAAAGTAATTATCGCCAAAAATTTGGCAACCACAGCAGATTCCCAATTATCGAAATATTATCGATGTGTGAAATTTAACATAAAAAGAACATTACCTTTTAATGTTGTGTAAATGAAAACAAAATTTTACAGTTGGTCGTCGTAATATTGTAGTTTTGTTTATTTTTTTCGTACTTGTATTGCTCTTTAGTACCAAACGATTATATATGCTCATTTCGTTTTTACTAAAGAAATTAATATGTTTTGTTGTCAATCGTCTTTCCGTTGAACACCATCGCTTCATTAGTGTGCATTTCATTCTGGGGCATCAAAATGAAATGTCTCTACGAATAGATTCGCCATTTATCGCTCTGATGGGTCAACGCTATCAAAATGATCATCTGAGCTTTTGCGTAGCAATTAAGATCGTGTGAGCAACAGTAATGAAACAAAATAGTAAATAGAACAACATTATTTCATTGCTACATTTTTATTTATCGGCTGCGAAGAAAAGCGTATATTTTATTAATGCAGAGATGTCAAAATTGAACGCCATTGCTATATGTTGCTAATTCGAAGAAAGTAAACAATGAATGAATGTCGTATGACTGAATCATGAGTTGCGACCAACTTTACCTGAAAAGGGAATTTATTTCCCCTAAAAAGCAGTACTAAAAGGGCCTTCGGCATCAATTCACTCTGTACTCCACTTCAGTTAACTACATCAATATTTTTTAACCCTAAAAGATAGGATAAACGTCACTTTTTACAGCAGAAACAACATGCTAATAAATGTAAACAAACATTTGGGAGGTCCTTGTTCAGCGCTCTTTAGCGGGCAAATCTTTACAATTGATGTTTTGAGTAATGAAGAAGCCTGTATAAAACGCTATCTAGTGTAGCCTTGCTATGAGTAATGACAATCGCTTGAATAAATGCTCAGACGTTGAACAGAACTAGTTGATAGAAATCGGACAATTTTAAGCATTAATAACTCCGGCCTGCGATGACCCCGGGAGGTAAATTTTGGTATACGTCCTCAATGTATCATCGAGAATATTCATACCAAAAATCAACACTTAAGACCCCCGGGGAGAAAAGATACGGAAAATAAAAACGAGGGGGGAGGGTGGGGGGTCGACCCCTATGCCGAGCTTTGGGACAAAATAAATGTGGGTGCAAAAGCAGGGCTCAATCCGAGTAACCGTTAAGTCTGGACCCCTGTCAAACAATTTTTAAAAAGTGCGAAAAATAGCGATTTTTTAATATTTATCACCCCTCCCCCTGAGGGTCCTGGATGTTTTGCTTTAGTATGTGCCGTCAGGGGCCGCTGGAGATTGAGTATACCAAAAATGAACTCTAGGGATTCTTTATGGGGCTGAGATACAGAGGGGTGAAAACACCGGTTTGGTTACTCGCGTAATCAGTCCTTTGGTCGCTCTTTTACATTTTTCTTGGCGACGGAAATTTCTTGGCGGTTTGTATTTAGTTTTCTTGGCGGGGCGGGACGCTCCCGCGTCCCGCGATGTTTAATGAGATGTAAACCGTGTGTTTGTTACCTTTGTGTTGGGAATTTCAAAAATAGATATAACTTTTTAAAGGCTTTTGCCTTTAAAATCACGAATTATATCTTCGAATTCTATGTGCGAAAAGAAAAATTAAATTTAGCATTTCCACAGGTTTTTTTAATTTCGGTTTACCGGCGTAAAATATTTGTATTAGAAGCACATCTCATCAAGTATCAACGTATAAGGATTCCAAAATCAAGATGGGTGGTCACGACTAAACAAAAGGGAACTTTTCCGTTGAAGGATAGCCACTGGTTGCATCTGGCCATTATAAATTATGTATCGCAATAGCGAACTAGAACTGTTCGCAGTTGTCGACATTGAAGAACTTCAATTTCTAAATTGAACGCGGTATTGTGATTCGGCCGAGACCTGGGGAGTACCTAGGGCAGAGCCCTCTACCTCACCGGTCGAACGTGATTGGAAGGTTTCCCCGAAGGGGAGTAGCGTTTTATTGGACCGAGAGGGCTAAGCCGTTTTTGGAAGTCCTTGGCATGTTTAAAATTTTAAAAATTAAAAAGAGGGGCAAGGAGGGAGTAAAGGGATTTCTTAGCATTTTTAGAAAAAGGAAAATGATTAGCCCAAGTCAAAGAAGATCTGGACAAGGGCAGTTAATTTATCAATTTTTACTTGGGGCATTTTTAATTGTCGGGAGGACAGTTTTAAAGTTATGTATTAATTGTTTAATATTAAGGATTCCATTGAGCTCTTTAAATAAAATTCTACGATTGCCAGATCGTCGATCGCTTTAAGTAGTTTTTCTACCGTCGCCAAAGTAGAAAGTGAGCGAGTCGCCAAACCTGTATTATGGCGAACTGTGAACTTAATTTTAAAAAGTTCTATGGCAACCCGTCGGTAGTATTGGCTCGCTTAGCGAACAGATTCGCCATTTCCAGGCTTTGTGATGGGAAGGTGAAAAACGAAATGTCGAGTACCTCTTCAGAGACGAATTCATTGGATTAATCCATTAATGCCTGACTTTTTTACTTCCTTTTACGTAGTAAAGGAAGTATTGTGATCGCGAAAAAAAAATCACTCAAATTTGAGTCTTAATTTTGAATTTGCTCACCCCCGAATGAATGTTCAGTAGTTTTTTCGACCTGTCAGCACGTGCATATGTACCTACCAACATATAAGCAGCCGAAAAATCATTTTCAACCACCCCCGAGTTAATTACGACGAGTTTTCTCGTGACGTCTGTATGTACGTGTGTGCGTATGTATGTATGTGGGTCGCATAACTCAAAAACTATATGCCGTAGAAGCTTCTAGCTTGGTATGTAGGCTCTGAGGATGGTCTAGTTGTGCACCTCCCCTTGTGGTTGCATTCGAATGCCCCCAAGGGGGTGTTTTACCCCTTTTTTGGGGTAAATCAGTGTTAATTTCAATGCAGATGAATTGGCACGACCACTTGGCGATAAATCGCCAAGCTTTTGGTCGCCAAGTGTTTGACGCCAACTTGGCGACATGTCGCCAAGTTGGCGACAAATTTGGCGAAAAATTTTTTTTTTTTGAATTTGGGTTCAATTTGGCGCTATTGGCGATATTTTGCGAAAAATCCACTGAATGATGTTAAAATCGGCAATATTTAGAAAATGAATCATTGTAAAACATTTGTTTTGCATTGTTTCGTGGCAAACTATGGGTGGAAATGTTCGAATTGCTATCTTGCTCACTCTTAGCACTATTTTAACACTAAGGCATCTACAAAGAGATTTACACGTAAAAGGGAGTAGTGTGGGACCCATACCAGATTTTTTTTTCAAAGATATTTTGTATACTGGTTACAAACAGTGTTAATGGACCAGGAAAAATAATTATAAAAATATCATGTAAAAAAATAATTTTTTATTAAGGAAAAGAAAAAATCGTCCCTTAAAAGTTACGATAGACCGCAGAGGTACATACTTTTTTTACTAAATTTTTTTTCTGCCTACGATATAATACTTAAAAAGACATTTTATGAGAAGAAATAAAATCAGCAATTAACATAAACTGGGAAGCTGGGAATCACTTTGAAAACTTAGCTTTTTTTCTTGAGATTGTGAACGATGTCATTTTGATAAAGATCATATTAAAACTGCTACAGAACACACTTTACAATGGTTATGTGCTGCAATCTGTTAATATCGAATTGAAACAATACCAAGGTACTCATTGAACACTATTATTTGGTTGAAATGTTCATTTTTTGGGAATTTCAGACCCTTTTTTGGACCGTCCCTAAAAGGGGACGCTAGGCATTGATGGATTAAGAACTAGCAACGTTTTCAAGTGATTATTTTAAGACGTTTGGCTCTTTAAGATATCTTTCCCTGGGCTCTTCCGAGCAGTCTGGCGGCAGAGAGTGGTTGCGTTTTTGACTGCGCATCCCATTCTTGCTGGTAAAAGGAGTGATTTTTTAACCATTTTGGGGCAATGAGAAGCTTAAACCAGTCGTAAGTACGTGATGTAACATATCGATGGAAAGCTCTATTTCTTGCCGTCACAACAGTTTTTGAATTTTGTTCTACTATAATTAGAAAAGAAGTAGCATGTAAAAACTTTTTTTTTTTTCGGTACAGCTCTGTATTTCGTACCATTGTTGAAGTAGCAATTTCACGCCAATTTTTGTTAAAATTGGAAATGATGAGGTCAAGAACTTTTTTTTTTTTCACGATTGCATTACGCGAAACCGCTCAAAAATGACTTAAAAAGCGTTTTTTTTCCAGTATAAGTGTGATGCGCAGTAAAAAACGCAACCACTTCCCGGCCGCCAGACACCCAGCATGCTGTTCCGGAGAGTACGGGGAAAGATATACAGTCAAACCTGTCTATCTCGAATTTCACGGGACAGAAGAAAAATTCGAGATACGGACGTTTCGAGATACGGAGGTTGAGATAAAATTTACAAAAATAAGCAATTGGAACAAAGTCAAAGACCCAATACATTGTTTTGCATCGGTATTGCTGAATGTTTTACTGTACGACATGTTGCGAGACCACGATTTACTAATTCTGATGATTATATCGGTAGCAAGTTAATGCATACCTGCAAGGGCGTAGCCAGGACTCACGTTAGGGGGGTGAAAGCAGTGGCACCTCAATAGGAGGTCACTGTGACCTCCTAAAAAGTTCTTATCCGATACAAATTGGCTGAAGAAATTTGAAAACTGAGACAGTATTGCAAGGCTGAACTTCTTTATTTTATTTCTTTTTTTTTCTTCAATTAATTATTATTATTGTTATTATTATTTTTTTTGCGATGCCTCACGTCTCTTTTGGTAGACATAGATAAGTATGCATTCTTGTATTTCATTTATCTATTTTTTAATCATGCAGTAAAGTTCTGAGTTTCATTCGGTAAATTAAAAAATTTCTCCTCAAAAACAGGCAAGCTTACTATCATTTTCTGAAAAGTAATCAATACTAGATATAATAACGCAGTTTATATAAAGTTACCAAAAATTAGCATAAAAGCCAAATTTTTCAATAAAAACAGAAAGAAAAAAGTAAGAAAGAAAGAGAAAAAAGTGCTTGAAATTCTATTTGCACAAAAAAAGGAAGAAATTATGAACTCAAAGAAACTAGACCATATTTTATTTTACACCTTAAACCAATGGATGGTATAAAATCTTTCTAAAAGAACAAAACAGTAGTTTTGTAGTAACAGTGCTGGTGGACCAGTATTTGTTATAAGAATGATAAGGCATGGAAGGAGGGACAAAACGTCTAATCGTTATAAGTAAAAAAATGGGAGCAGGATCACAGCACAGTGACCTCCCATTGGCTTCTGATATAGGAGGGTGCAAAGCTGCCACCCCCGTGCGCCCCCCTTAGCTGATCACTAGGACGACTGGCTACGACGGCGAAGGCTACGACGACGACGTAGCTACGAAACGCGAGCTACGCGGCTAACGCGGAAGCTACGTCTACGTTAGCTACGCGGGACCCCCTGCTACCCCCCCCTAGCCTAAACGGCCCCCCTAGCTGACGACCGTAGCACTCACCACCCCCCGAGCTTCGTAGCTACGCGGGATGGGGCGCCCTAGTGAAGCTGGCTCGCGACGGGACGACGGAGCATAAGCTGCTCCCTAAGCTACGGACGTATACTACGGGCTACGTAACGCCCTTTAGCCCCGTACATTTACCACACAACTATTAAACCACAACTCGCTTTTATTAAAATTTATAACCGGGATGGGGGGCCCTGAAGGAGCGATCTGTGTTCATTTTTAAACTCAGGCCGCAAGGGCCGAGTAATAAAAAATCACCCTTGGGCCCAGCACAGTCAGCAACCCCATAGAGGTTGATCGTTTTCAACTATGGAGGATTTTTGTGATCCACGAAGCTTTTTTAACGTCCCTCAGCAAACGCATTAAATGAAGACGGTGGATCGTTGATCGGATGATCGGCTGATCGGATCGGGATCGGGATTATCGGCGGCTAAATGATTCTCGGCCCCAGACCCTCCGGGTTACACGTGTCCGACACGAAACTAACCGATTGGAAAAAAACAACCTGCGGGCCTCAGGAGGGCCCCTATATAGACGAGCGCGAAAGCGAAAAAACGCATCAAGATTATACCCACTTAGGCTTAGGATCCAGGATCCAGCCCGCGTGCGTGAGGATTGTCTTTGTGGCCAGGTATATCTGTCATTATCCTTTCTGGCCAGTATATCGCTTTTTTGGTGAACTTTTTATCTGTAAATTAAAACAAAGCTTGGCGAATGTCCCGAAACGTTGCTCTGGTATCCCCTAATATCTCTGCAACAATGAAA